>AWVW02035271.1:0-18527 GCA_000500225.2 Phytophthora pinifolia
CAACTTGTCGCCTACTCCGACGCGGACTGGGCTGGCAACCACGACGACCGACGCTCAGTGAGCGGGATGGTGCTCATGACGTGTGGCGCACCTGTGGTATGGCGCTCAACGTTCCAGAAGACCGTCGCGCTGAGCTCGACTGAGGCCGAGTACATGGCGCTGAGCGACTGCGTGAAGGAGTGCGTGTGGTTGCGTCGCCTGCTCAAGGACATGGGCTTGGAGAGGTGGTCCCACGGTGATCTACGAGGACAACCAAGGTGCCATGGCTCTGGCGAAGAACGTCGGTTATCAAGCTCGTACAAAGCACATCGACATTCGCTATCACTTCATTCGCGAGAAGGTGACAAGTGGTGAGATCGAACTGGTATACATGGAGTCCAAGAACCAACTCGCGGACTACCTGACCAAGGGCCTGTCAACGAAGACGCTGCGCTACCTGATGATGGCTAGCAACGTCGGACCCAAGCGCGAGACGTCGAATTGAGTGGGGGTGTTGCGATTACACTTCGCCGTCACTTCGTTCGGGTTCCTACTGCTCAATGGCACGCGTTGGCTGCGTGCCTGGCGCGTGGCAGGCACGTGTCCTGAAGGGACATAAGTTGAAGTGGGTCGAATGGTGTGATCTCATTGGATGATCTCCTTTGATTGGCATGGGTGTTGCCGGGACGAGGGTGCGCCTATCGTATCTCCATACAAAGATCAAGTGTAATTAGCCACCGTGTCCGTTGCATGACACCGTGTCCGTTGCATGAAAGCGTGTCCGTTGCAATCTGTGCTTCGGACGTGCATATGATTAGGAGGATCTAGGAGGGCGTGCAGGGAGAGTAGGAGAGACCTAGTAGAGCAAGAGAAGAACAACTAACTCAAACAAACTCACTTTCGGATTTCATTCCTGCCTCACACTCGCCTACAAGCCTCGCCCGCAGTCTACACTCTCAATTCTCTCAAGGCTGATCAAGAGCTTGAAGACCTCCTACACTCTACGAAACGCAAGGCTGCTCTGCGGAGATACTGTTGTTAGCCTCTCAGTCGTGAATCTACCTCGTAGAACTAAGTAAGAACAGGAAAACATTTATTTGCTTTAAGAGCTACCTATCTGCACTCTTCTCCGCTTCTGAACGAAACAAACGACTCGAGGAAGACCGCGACAGTTTGGTGGAGAAGTAGGGTACTTCACACCGGTTGCGTAGGAACGGAAGTGCAGAGAGTCGCCGGGACGCGACTTAAGAGCAAGGGTCGTGGGTAACATGAGCACCCAGGACCAGGGCAGGGAGACGGAACGGGCGAAGGCCAAGGATGGAGCGAGCCGATCGGAGCGCCGGCTCCCGGTCCTGGAGAAGAGGAAGAGACTGCTGAAGACCAGGAGGCGGGCGGCGAGGTGGCCCCTGCCAGCGAAGGTTCCAGTGAAATACCCGACCTAAGCTACCTGTACCCCCGGGCCACGGGGAGGACGGTGACCAGCAAGAAAGGCTGCGGGACGATCCCAATCTGGACGACCACTGGGAGACGCCGCGAGGGCACGATATGTTCGAGAACGCGATCTGGAGATTGGCGGGACGACCGGCAAGGGGCGAGCCGTTGGACCAGGGCGGTCCTCAGGCGGGGAACCCTGAAGCTGGGATGCGACCGAGGGGCGCGGTGGGCGAGCCTCCTACGAGAACGTCGCCTGAGGAAGGTCCGCTGCTGTATGCCCCTCAACGCCCCTCGCTGTCCTCGCTCGGGAGAAACGCCGGAGACGTCCCGACGAGTGCTAGCGGAGAGATACCGATCCCCTCCGCTGGAAGTGAGCCGATGCAGCGCCCGGGAACGGTGGCACAAGGGAACGTGCCGGCAAGCGCGCCGACGGCAGAAACGGGGCTGGCCGATCCGGCCCTGCAAGCCTACCTGGTGACGGCACTGAATAAGGGAGAGAGCAAGTTGACCGCACACATTGAGAAGAAGTATCGTCCTCGCAACCTGCCTGCAGTCGTACTCGACTGGTAGGAGAACCGCGATGCCCACGATGTCAACTCAAACGGCCGTGGACGTTCCCCCCACCTACGTCGACTCCGCCGACGGCTCAGACGACGTTCGCTCAGTGAACGAGCTACGCTGCTGCGCCTTTGACGCATAACGTGACGAGTCCAGCGCCGGCCATGCCCTTCAAGCTTCCTGGGACGACAATGCCTTCTACTGGAGGGATGACTCGGACGCTGGGCATGTTCACACCTTGCAGCCAGCCTTGGTTCCACGAGACAGGCGGAGATGTCGGCATGGCTTGCGCCGCAGGGCTGGCCCTCGGGACCGTCACGGGAGCCATCGCACTTGATGCTGACGTCGCGTTCGCCGTCGTCCAGGTCGGGATCGATCCAGCCGTAGAACTCCATCCCTCGGTGGCGATCATCGAGGGTTGGAACGGAGGGTAGTATACCCCAGGAGGGAGCGAGGTCCCCGACGTCACTTGGCTCGAGCCCGGGGCTTGAATCGACACACCTTCATAGGAAGGTATCGCACCGACCGAACTGCGGAACGCTGTGAAGGTGATCGTTCCGTTCCATGCCGGCTCAGCTGCCAGCGAGAGTGCTGTTTCGTTCTGGTGCTCGGTTGAAAACTGCACCGCGGGTATGGACAGCCAAATGTGTCTCACCGCGTTTGAGCAGTGCTTGAAAAACAAGACGGGTCAAGAATGTTGGTTCAATTCCCGCATCGACGCTGCGTGTGAGGTTCCACAATCGGTTCATCTACCAGACGCCTGCGCAGCTTTGGAACTGCTTGAAGACGGCCAAGCGGAACAAGGGCGAGTCCGCCGAAGAATGGGGCGACCGCATCTCGTCGATGTGCGATGCCCTGAACTACAACGAGCCCGGCATGAGGCACGAGTTCTTTTTGGACGGTCTAAAGAACAAGCAGATGCGGGCGGTGCTGAACGCCAGCATGGTGACGACGATCCCTGAAGCTACGACGCTGCTGTTGTACAAGAATCTACACCTCCCTGTGGAGGAGGAGGACGAGTTCACGGAGAACAAGGTGGCCGCTGACGTCGCCAGCGCAGAGACGACGTCGTAATCTCAGGTGCTTCAGCAACTAACCAGACGATGCAACGTCAACAGCAAGAAGCTGGAACGTTCCGTTCAGGGAACATAACGCGGTGGCTCCCGCTTCTCATAGGGGAGGGAACGATAGCTCGTCTAGGCAGAACGCCTCGCTAGGACCTCGTCTGATTCGTCTCGGACCGGATACATGGACTACGGAGGGAGAAGTGGTGTGCGGACGCTACCAGCGCAAGGGTTGTAGTAGAGAGACGTGCCCGAGGGGAATGGGACGCTGCAACCGCTGTCAAGAGCAAGGGCACTATTCCGTGGAGTGCAACTGGCCTCGCCCGCAGGGATGTCAGAATAGCTACCGGAACAAGGAACGTCGTCCGATGGAGTGCTTCCTCTGCGGCGAAACTAAGTCGATCGTTTTCAGGGACACAACCACGTCGGTACCCCCCACAGGCACCTCATCGCCGCTAGGGTGGCGCGGCGGAAACTTGGACGTCTGAACTTGCAGCGTCAGACTGTGGCGCCGCCGTCCTCCTCCTTGGAAACCGTGAGGTCATCCTGGGATTCAGGTCCTGCGGCAGGCTGGTCTTCGACTGCATCTTCAGCAGCATCGCCAATTTCTTGGGCGGCCTGGCTTTCGCGAGCCGCCTTCTTCGCCATCCGAGCTTCCCGGTTCAGAGTATCCAGGTCCTTTGTGCTCCTCAGGCGGCAAACCTTGGCGGCGGCGGGATGAGCGCGTCGGTTCTCCCCGACCACCACTTCCACGACCGCCGGCCTTCGCACCTCGTGCAGGTATCTTGAGCAGTACTTGTTCTTGACGGGCACGCGACTCTTCTTCAACACTTGGTCCCGGAAAAATCCTCGACAATCGAATCCAGGCACGCGCACCAGCTGACGCGAGGTCGATGAAGCCTTGATCGCTCAGGGGGTGTATAGCGCAGCCCAGGTCCGAGAACTCGGAGCGTGAACTCTGAGTTTCGGACTTGAGAGTCAACAGGAGAGCGTCGGGGAATTCGCTTTAGCCGCGAAGCGTAAGCAAACCCCAGAGACTCCCTCGAGTTGTTGCGTGAGTACCTTGTGGAATCCCTATCGACTCGTTTGTCTTCGACGGAACGGCACTTCACCGGGATGTAGCCTTGAAGAGGTTGTCGAGTGCACGTCTAGTACAAGCGGCACCCTACATACCCAGAGGCAAAAAGACCAGAACTCCAGAAGTCAGAGGTTAGAGGTCTGAGGTTTCGAATCTCTGAGAATCGGGTGTCTGAATATTGCAAATTCAGACCCAATCCCCAGACAGACAACCAACAATATGCAGAGTTATACACAAATATACAGCGCTTCCTTATTCTTTTGGACCCCGGAAAGGTGGGTCACCACGCTAGGTCGATGCGGGTTAACGGTTCAGACGCCTAGTCCGTCAGAATCCCCGTACAACGCGCACCACCCTCTACTTCAGAGGGAATACAGCAAACACAATCGCTTCACACAGCAGTTAGCAATCAAAACTCAGGGGTTACCGCTTCTCAGCCTCACCGAGGGTTAGTTAATATGAAGTGCGGAGCTGAAGCAGCTGCCAAGGTCAATTTCAAGCAGCTGCCAAGGTCAAGCGATGTAATGTGAGGCCAGGAGCGCCCTACCTATAGGCCACCGGGATCCAAAGAATCTAACGTTGGTAGGAGGCTAAGTGCGGCATCTCAGTTTGGAATTTGCATCGTGCTGTGCTCGGAGCAGACATATCAAGGACCGAAGCTTTCGTCTGACTGGATGAACGCTAGTAGAGCATTGATGTCGTCCGGCAAGGTCGGACGGTTGTCGATATGCGCCGCTCCATGACTCTCCAAGTGAGCACTACCAGTCCCGGTTGCCGCGGTAATCGCCTCTCTCACGACTTCGACAAGGTTTTCGTGCAGAGCCCCTCCCAACTAGACAATGAAGACCTTGTCGTCCCACCACGCCATCCAGCGCGACCCCAGCGCTTGCTGCTCGGACTGGGTGTCGCGATTCCAGTCGTCTCGGGTCGCCGCACACAGCTCGAACGGGGCCCCATCGCTGCCGTCAGGAGGTTTCAGCACGATCCTCACAAGGGCCCAGTCCAAGCTGCGCACACCCGAGTTCCGCATGGGTAATCATTTGACCAGGAGTCATTTCTGCGGCGGGTCCCAGGCGTGAGAGAGGGGAACGGAGATAACGCCGCAGGACTACGGCCTCGTAGTTAACCACACGAGGTGTGCTCGCATGAAGCACACCGCGAGGGGCTGAGCCGAAAGCTCCCCAGAAACCTGAGATCCGTTCCGTTACACACCGACCGTTCGCCACTTAACCAAATATTTGTTTTTGCGCCGCGAATACTGGGTTGAAGGACAAGAAAATCGAATTGTTCGTGCTTTGCGATGAGTACACGCAGGTAAGTTGCGCCATTGCTTCCATGCGAAATGCACGACAAGCTGCTGCGAGAAGTGGCACATGAGTACTTTGCAGATCTGGACGAGCTGTAAGCAGCCTGGGAATTGTGGACCCTGTAGTAAGGCCAGTCCAACGACCAGAGAGAGTCTGTAGACGTACATCCTACAGCGCCTTGAACGAAGAAGCTGCGGCATTAAGTGCTCAAGGTACTGTATCGCTAATCTGCATCATCATCAGCACTCCACAACCACCGCATCAGTAAAAGAAGAATCGACCATGGTTCCGGCGCTCGCGAATCTTGATCCTGCGCCAGTGCTCGGCGAAATCACGGCTGAGTATTTGCTTAATATCGCTGATAAGTTCACTAGGCACGCACAGGGGAAGTGGCCTTCATTACTTGAAGAGTTCCAGCGACTGAATCCACACTCAGCAATATCCCAAAAAAAAAGCGCCTGGAGAAATACTTCCAAAAGAGGAAGAAGCTTCTTCAGTAAAACAAAGCGCGAGTGGTGTTAGCACTTGGCGTAGGTAGAGCAGATTGAATTGTGTCTTTGGCTGGTTCCTACTAGTCCTTGTTCTCAGAGTCCTGGTGGTGCCTGTGCACCAACCGTTCATTCAAGGCTTCTCTCACTGTTCTCCATTATTCACATCAATCTCCGAGTCTCTGAGCTCGCCTTGTCTCACTGCTACTCCCCTCCGAGCTCAGTCATTTACGGCACGGTGCTTGGCGAAAAGAGTTCCGGGCAGCGGCTTGGTCAGGACATCCGCGGATGCCACGGTCTTGATCTGGAGTCCCGTACGCTTCACGACGTCCCTAATCTTGAGGTACTTGATTGCGATGTGCTTCGTCCTTTGGTGTTTCGTGGGGTGGTCGAGTATGCACGCCGTACCGCGGTTGTCGCAGTAGAGGACTGTGAGTGCTCGTGTGATGTGGAGCTCATAAGCCACATTGCTTCGAGGAGTGCTTCACAGTGACACGAGGGGGCTCGAAATCGAGTGACCACGCACTCCCGTCATCAAGGAACCCTGATGAAGGTTTATCTGGAAGTTTGTATGTGGAGATTGGATGGGGAATTGGCCGCACCCGTGTGACACGGGAGCTGACAGGGACGAGACGTGTTCTGTCGAAGTTCTGTCGGATGGGCCCAACCGGCTGGAAGTGTAGACTCTGACAGTGCACTCTCAGAGTTCTGAGAACGCACTCTGTCCAGCCACCGGACTTCCCTTACAGCGAGCAGTCTAAGTTCTGACGTCAAAGTGATCAAAGGAATGTATCCCTGGCTACACCGCTGGTGTCGCCTTGTTCTGGCGGCGTTTTTTCGGCGCCGCCAACGCGGAAGCGGCAATCGGCAGGCATCCAGCCAGCGCGACCATGGCCTTCCTCATGCGGAGTCTGTCGGGGTCATCAGGGTTCTCGTCGACGAAACGGGCGAAGAGGACAGGCACGTCCTCTTGTATCAGGCTCCGAGGATGCCTCGACCTCATCCAAGCCGAACCACTTCACTTGTATTTCCGATTGGTGCGTGTCGGGGCTGAGCCGGCACGCCCTGAGGGCCTCGACCAAATGACCACCTTCTCCATGAATAGCTTGTTCCTTCGACTTGGTCGCGTGCGGCCTCACGGTAGAGCTGCAGACGGGCGGCGTGGCGAATGCTGATGACGTATGGCTCGATGAGATCTTGGACTTCGAATGTGCAGTCGCTGAAAGCCCGCACGATCCTCTTTGGACCACACCAGACCAGCTCCAACTTGTTCCCGCTTTTTCCCGTGGTCGTCGCGGCCAGGACAAAATCCCCCTCGGTGAAACGCGGCAACGTAACACCCTGACGTCGGGCGATACGCTCTCGGGCCGCGCGCTTGCGTTTCTCGCTCGACGCCGTCATTTCGGTATGCATGCCGTCCAATCCGGCGCGCACGGTCTCCAACTGATCCTTCACCTGAGCGTCGACCCAGTCGACCGTCGTGGTTACTGCCTCACGGGGGTGCAGGATACTGGTCAGCTGTGTGCCACCTGGTAGCGACGTAAACGCTGTTAACGGTGACTTGCCGTTCAATCTGTCGGCCGGCATCTGGTTCAACGCCCCCTGGACGACTGGCACACTCTTGGCCAGTCCTCAATGCGCAAACGACGCTCGCTTAGCAGCGCCTTGACAGCCTTCAGAACTTCGCGGTTCACTACTTCCACAGTGCCATTAGCCCACGGCGTATAGGCAGTCGTAACATGGTGGTGCGCCCCGAGAGCGCGTTGCAGTTCCGCGACGACTTGGTTGCGAAAGTGGGCTCCTTGATCGGAAACCCACTGTCGCACGATACCAAACCGCTTGAACCAGTCCATTAGTGCCTGATAGACCTCGTCACTTGTAGCATGAACGCAGGCGACCAGCGCTACATAGCCACTCATGTTGTCCTTGACTACGAGGACGTACTTCAGGCCTCCGACGCCTTCCGTCATCGACAAGAAGTCAAAGTGCAGCTGCTCATTGGGCTTGGTTGCCCGTAACGTTGCGCCCAGCGGTCGGGGAATCTTGCCAGTCGCCGTCGCCGTGCAGTGCCTGCACTCGCTGACAAAAACTGCGACATCCTTACGCAGCGAGCGCCACCAGAACAGGTCTTCCAGCGCTTTCGCAGTGGTCATGGTGCCACGATGACCGGCTGCACCCGCATGTCCGACGACACATAGTTGTAGCTCTATCTCCACAGCATCATCCGGGATCCACACGCCAGCAGGAAGAGCTGCCGACGCACGGTAGTTGCGGAAGTCGCACGCCGGGCGCGCAGTTCCGCCAGCAAGCGCTCGGCCTCGCCAGGCTGGGTATCCGGGCAGGTCAAGACTTGGAGCCGCATTTTTGAGGCAGGCGCCGCGAGGGCGTGCCTCGCCATCAGTCCGTCTTTGCCCGCCAGGCGAGCCTCCCAATCCACCAGCGCCACGTCCACCAGCGACACTACGCCCACCACGACCATCACCGCGGCCGTTCGCGCGCCCACCGTTCCGATTAGTCTCATCGCCACCGGCTTGGCCATTATCGCCCGACTGTCCGGTGCTTGTATTGCCACTACCACGACCTCCATTGCCACGTCCACCAGAGTTGGTCGCGTTGACTCGCCCACTGCCACGTCCACCATAGTTAGATGCGCTGGAGCGAGCAGCAGCTTCAGCTGCATGCTCCCAGATCATGAAGCCCTGCATGAGCTCGATGACGTGCTTGCAAAAACCAATGGCGTCGATCTTCAACGGTTTAAACTCCTGTCGCGTCAGTTTGGTCGTCACGACTTCGCGGAAGCTCGCAGGCTCGAGAGCTTTCGTCAGGTAACCGACCAAGCGAAGTTGCTCATGCTTGAACGGCAGGTCCGTGACATTAAAGCGGTTGAGGATAGCCTCCATGTCAGCTTGCAAGTGCATCATGCGACTCTCGGGTTCTGGCCACTTGGTCTCCATCTTTAAGGACTTCATGGCGACCATCTTGTCAGGCACGTTTCCGTGTCACACGGAGTCTGTGCCTTCGCAGCACAGTACTAAAGTCGACTTTGATCTGTCTGCTCCGGTTGCACAGTATGGTCCAAATTCCAAGCTGAGATTCCACACTTAGCCTCCTACCAACGTTAGATTCTTTGGATCCCTGTGGCATATAGGTAAGGCGTTCCTGGCCTCACATTGCATCGCTTAACCTTGGCAGCTGCTTCAGCTCCGGGGTAGCTGATATCACCGGATCAGTCCTGTCCAAGGCCTTCCTGGAGCAGTTCTACCATCTGGGGAGTTTTCCACACGCTGAAAGTGGAGATCGTGGCTTCAACAATCCCGTTCAGTTCAATCTCTTCGCATCGTGGACCCGATCATTCAACAGGATCAAGAGGACATTGCGCTTGCTGCTGCTGCTGTGATGATGATGATTATGATGACTCCCACGCTGCCAGCGTCATCACTAGCCGCAAACCCATGGCAACAGCACAGATCTTTTTCTTTCTTCGTCTTACGCTCAGGGCCCCCGAATTGTTTTGGACAGCACTACAGTCCAGTTTCCCGTTACAGTTTCTTCCATTTGATGCAACCAGTTGCCGTCCAGTTTCTCTGTTGTGCGATGTTCCCCTTCTAATCGAATCGCAAACTTCGTGGAAAATAACACAGCACTAAGTTCGCGCGTTTGATTGAGGCAATTGGCAGCTAAGTTCGGGTGTGGCGTCGACACTTGGATTCATGAAGCGGATACGAGCATAAGACTCTGAGGCAGTCTCGGACACACACCCCTTGCTCACGTCAAGCTCGGCCTCGGAGAAACGATATTGCTCAGCACTTCGCGAGAGTAGAGCTGGGGGTCCACAGAACGTCGCCTGTTTCAGCACCTCTACACCGAGCGCGTACGTTCCGCTGACGATCGGCTTGGCCGTCACGTTGAACAGGCCTTGATGCGAGCCGTCGTAGACCAGCGAGTCCAAGCCTTGGGTGCGTTTCCTCCCACGAAATCATACGCAGAATCCAGACACGATAGCCTCACCTATTGTGGGGAACCCCGAGCGAGCAGCAAGCCTAGTCGCTGGTTCCTTGAGATTATAGTCTATCCATGTCTTCGGTCCGCGTCGCATTAGCCAAACTGTGCTGTGAAGGTGTCGAGGAGCCCTCGGTTCCGGATGTGATAAGAAGTTGAAGTAGCAGATTATTCGAAACAGAAGAGCTATCTTCACTTCCGACATATAATATAATATCAGCCAATCATATTGTTTGATGAACTTATCATCCAATCAGAAATGATGCAGATGTTGCCTCCGTCACTTTTTGCTTCAAGAAGAAAAACGATAGGCAGTCGAGGAGATGTAGCGCGTGGCCTGCCTAGTTACCGCGCTTACTGCAGCTGAATCAGCCGTCGACGAGAACGGACCGGTGAAGTTTGGCCCCGTCCCGACGTTCCCGCCCCAGGACAAGCCGTACGTGCCGCGCGAGGGGTTGCGGTCGGTGGAGAGACCCCGCCAGCTGCTGGGGCTGCTACTGGCCGCGTTGGTGGCGCTCATCGCAGCAGGGGCCAAGACCGGAGGCGGAGCTGTGCTGGATGTCGTCTACATTCTGGTGCTGAAGCTGGCGCCAGACGTGAGGGAAAATAGGGAGGGAGTTGATGCAGGGGAGGACGCTCTTTGACGCTGGTGCTGCGTGCGTTGTAGGAGGCCATCCCGTTAGCCAGTATCACCATTTCGGAGGAGGTTAGCTCGCTGTTTCTTGAATTGCTTGAGAGTCACTTGGGGCTGTGGTATGTTGACGGTACGATGCTGGTTTGGTGTAGCTCTCGGGGACTTTTTCTTGAATCTCAGAAAGAAGCCGATGAACTCCGACTTCTCGCTGATCAACTGGGACTTCATACTGATGATGCAACCCATGCTACTGAGTACGTTGTCGTATTCAAACCGGTCGTGTTGAGCTGCGATCGATTAACGGTTCTTTGCTCAGTGGGAGCTGGCTTTGGAGCGTCGATGATCTCGTGGTTCTCCACTTGGTTGCTCAACATAGCGTTGATCGTGTACCTGGTGTATGTTGGCAAGAAAGCATTCAAGAAATCTCGTGCTGCATGACATGAAGAGGGGTGGCGGTGGTGCAGCAACGGGGAATCGATGTCGCTACTCGGTGCGCCCTCCACTGGGCGCGCCAACTGGGCACCAAGTCGTCACCAATGTGGCACCAACTTCACGCCAGCACGAAACAGAAACGTGCATTATGCGCTTAAACCTAACAAAGACTACAGCTTCTCGCCATGGAGCACGAACACGAGAAGCCGGAAGCGAAACTTCGTGAGAGCAGCCAAGCTCAGGTCCTTTTTCTTCGACATGGTGTTGTCGGTAGTCTTGTCGTTCTTGGAAGTGCCATCCGTCAAACTGTCGTCGGCAGTCTCGTCGGCCTTCGAAGTGGCCTCCACTGAGCCGTCGCCGACCAAGGAGGGGTCGATGGTGGTAGCAATCTTGTGGCAGATGAACACACCGCAACTATATCCGTCGAACTGCCGCGGGTTATCCACGCAAATCTTCTTGAACCCGGTGCCTAGGAGCTCAAACAGCAGGGCTCCGACATCTTGAGCGACGTCATCCAGCGTGTGATTTGATGCAGTCTTGCCCATTGAGTCGTAGTAGAGGATCTCTTTCTTCTCCAGCAGAATCAAGACGACAGTCCAGTGCGCGTCCAAGTAGTTCACGGGCAGGATGAGGACGCCGTCCGACGCGACTTCGAGGGCTGCATCTGTTAGTCGAGCCTTCAAGGCAGCAGGTAGCGGCTGCTTTGCGCCACGAGCTGCCCGTGGCACACGCACTAGTACCCCCACGTATCTCACGTTCTTGGCTTGCATGCACAGACGATCGCAGAACGCAGCAATCAGCGCGTCGCTGAGCCATCGTGTCGGACGCAGGCGATACAGGCTCTCGTAGCTGTAGTCGTTCGTGAAGCCTGGAATTCTTCCATACGGATACTTGGCCTCGATCTCCGCGGCGATCTTGCTGGGCCGGCCGTCAAAGATAAGCGCAGATACATCTCGTCGGAGCCACTTGCACAACTCAGCCCCTTGTCCACAGTTCTCCTTGAGTGTAGACAGTCGGCGCATAGCCTCGAGTTGAGCACGTGCGTAGGTCCCCATGTTCGCGATCTTCACGCACTCGACTTGCTTCGTCGTGTCCAGTTGCTGTCCAGTTGCCGTCCCCAGTTGTCGTCCCGATCCTGCGTCCGACTTTTGCGACTCTTGTGACTGGCTCTGCGAGAAGACGGTTATAGCATCCTCCTTCTTGTTGCTGAGAGGCAGCAGTGCGAAACACTTCTTGAGCAGCGCCTTCGGGAGCAAGTAGAACGCAGTGTGGTTGAGCACGGGTGCCTTGAGACGCGCGTACGTGGGTTTCTTCTTGTTCACCTCCTTACCACTCTCATCGTGATGACGCACACGGAGTCCTTGGAGGCGCGAAGCCGTCTCGACGATTGATGGTTTGGTCTTCATCCAGCGCGTCGGCGAAAGCGTTCAGCGTGACTGCGCCTGATGTCTCCCACGCTGTTTCAGCAGCTCGAAAGTGGATACGATTCTCGTGCTCGTCCGCCTTCTGTTGCTTCAGGTCCAGGCGCGGCCTGCCCGATTTTGCCGCGCGTGGGTTCAGTGAGATGCGCGCGGGGGCCGGTCGCCTTTCAGCATCGGACACGAAGTCGGAGTCGTGGCCTTCGTCCTCCTCCATATCCTCGGCTGCACCCGAGACATCCGGGGTAGACAAGTTCTCGGTGATGAGCTCCCCAGTCACAGGGAGTGGCTCCGGTGCGACAAGGTTGACGTTGCCCAACTCATCCGAGTAGAGACTATGCGCCTGCGACAACTGTGCCGGCTGGGTTGAGGTGTGCGCTGCCAAGTCACTCGTGTCCTCGCTGGAGTCTCTGTCGTGTTGGTCCGCAGTCCCCGCTCGCTTCACGCGCTTGCGCTGACGAACACCTCGCCACTCGTCAACGATGTGTCTGAGGAATTCGTTAAACTCCTCATCGTCGGTGATGTCAGCGAGCTCGGCACAAAGCGCTTCCGTCGCCCGGACCGCTGCGCGGTACTTGTCTTGTGGTGTCAGCTTTCTCTTCTTTGCCGTCGCCGAGAACGCAGTGAACTTGAGGCGCGGTTCGGAGGGAGCGACGCGCTGCTCTGGGGCACCGAGCCATCTACAACAAAGACACACAGCGCAGTAGTGAGAAACTGGGCAGCAACTGGACACCAACTGGTGACACAGCGCACCAGCAGCCAGCATCGACCTACACACCAGCCATCAGCGACTGGGTATCAACCAGCCATCAGCGACTGGGGATCAACTGGGGACCAGTTGAAAAAACAATTCAACGCATACACTGCCTAACATACCTGCTCTGCACTGCACTCAGAGGGATGGACGAGTACTCGCCCTTGCGTTTCCGGAATGCGATGGCGTGTTGACACGGGAGCTGCATGGAGAGAGAGAACGTACACGTGCATGTCCACGCTCGTGTATCCACATCGTGCACCTCCGTTCTGTTCTTCACAGCGACAACACCGGGCTTCGAGGTTTCATCGAACTCGAAGACGCTTACCTTGTCGCATGCCATTGTGTACTCCGTCTCCACGTGCTTGGCGATGAAGGGGTTGGTGAACCGCAGCAACTCGTTCATCGCGTCGTCGTACGTGTGGTTGTAGTAGTGTCCAACCTTGAGACGGCGATGGATATACTCGTTCTGGCGCGCGCGGTCATCGTTGATGAGGGCTTCGACTGTCTCCTTCATCCCCATAGTCGGCTTGACGCTCTCCTTCAAGTGGCCGAAGTAGCTCTCAAGGTGGTTGTTTGTGTGAACACGGAAGTGCGGCAGCGAGGCGCGAGTGTACATAACCCACATGTCGATGCACGTGTGCCAGTTCGACTCGAAATACTCGAAGAATGTATCAAATCCGATCGCCGCACACACGTCTCGTAGCACCGCCCGACTCTCCTCGTATATCTCCTTGGACTCAGCATACACCAGCTTGTGGACGATGGCGTCAAGGGTGTCACGGTCGTCGCCCGACAGGGCGCCAAACTCGGGCTTCCGAACCATGCGCTTCAGGTACTTGAGTACATGAAAGATGCATATCAGTATGCGAGCACGAGGAAGGTACATTCGAAGGATCTTGATCTCGTTGAGGTCCTTGTCCACCATGATGACTTGGACTCGCTCAGCACAGTCTGGGTTGGCACGAACGTAGTGATCGAGAGCTCGACTCATGTGCCAGTCGGCGTTGCGCTCGAGTAGAGAGTGTTGCACGACAGTACCCTCGCCATATTCGTCGATGGCCATCAATGTGAGCAGCTGGTAGTTGTACCTGGAGAAGATCAAGAACAGAGGATGTCAGAACTGGGTCGCAACTAGGTAGCAACTGGACAGCAACTGGACACTCACCGGTTTGTCTTGTGCGTGCAATCCACAAGCAACATCCTCCCGAAGCGCGCTCTCATATCCACCATGAAACCTGATGAAATACTGATCACTCCTGACTCGTGCTTGCTTGTCTCATCTACTGTGACGAGGTTGTGCTCGTCTGCCGCAGTGTAGGTGGCGAGGAGCGAGAGGCACGCGGCGTCATCGTCTTCCTTCTTGATCTCCGTGTTGTACGCGTACATCATGTTCTCGACGTCCTTTCGCGTGACGTTCTCGCCCTTCTCGAGGAGCTTGTGAAGGATTACCCTGGGCTGGCGCTCGTTCTCCATCATCGTTGTCACAGTTGCCATGTTGTCGGGGTCTTGAACACCTCGGTTCTCTGCGTAGGTTTTGAAGACCTCGTGGTCGACTGGGTGGTTGTGAAACAGAAACTCTGCCGTGATGACGAGGATCCACTCGTCGTCGACGAACTTGACAGTAGCCACGAACCGGAACGGACACAAAGTACCGCGGAGGAATCGCATGTTCCGCTTCTGCTTCTCGTGCTCCCCATTCTCGCCCTCCGCACGCTTGTTTCTTCGAACACGTGGTTTCCAGCCGTGCGTGCAGATAAACGTGACCTTGTAGTTCTCCCAGCTCGTGGGCACGAACACCACGTGCATACCGGTCTGCGCTGCAACGGTCTTGGCAATATCCTGGTTACGACGAGCGACACTGACCACGTCTTCCCGCCGAATAGCCTGGTGGGTGCGTATCTGGTACGCTTTCAGGTACGCCGAGAAGGTGTTCCAGTCCTTGTGTACCTTCTTCAACGCCGGGACCGACACGAGATTCTCACACCGTTTCTGCCTGGCTTTCCCCCCGCGCTCGCGGCTTTTCTTTCGGTCACGCACGAAGCGCCTACTGGCGGAGCCTATGGGGTCCTTTTTTGCGTCTGTGCATCATCACGTGTTAGACCTGTCGGTAGCTGACAGCAACTGGACAGCAACTGGGCAGCAGCAACTGGGCAGCAAGTGGACAACAACTGGGCAGCAGCAACTGGGCAGCAACTGGACAACAACGGCACGTACCCTCCGCCAACGCGTCATCATCCTCCCACCACTCGGCGTCACCTGCAACAGCAGTACACATCAATGAGCGCTTAGCAACAGGACATCAACTCCAACACACCTCCTTGCGCTTCTCCACCAATCTTCGTTTCGCCTCCTTCGTTGCCATCGGCATCATCGTCGCTGTTGCCTGCATACACACCACAAACTAGTCAGGAACTGGATACAGACAGCTCGCGGGAAACCAGAATCGTCACGCACCACCATCTGCGTCAAAAAGGCGCTCCAGTCGCTTGCGTTCGATGGGGCTTCTGGCTCGTGGCGGCTCGAGCTCTTCCGATTCATCGTCCTCAGAAATCGTCTCGGCTGTACGGACTGTTTCGTGGGGCGACATTTGAGATGCGTCCGAGCCAGGCGACGACGAGCGACTCCTGGGTGGCGAGGACGCCGCCCGCGAAGCACGAGCATGGGACGACGGCGCACGAGCACTTTGTGACGGGGCGCGCGCACGCGGAGCACTAGGACGACGATCGTCGTCCTCCGCCAGCCACTGACGCATCAGCAGCCGCTGTTTCTTCACGCGATTCGCAATCGGGGGGCTGCGGCGCGCGCCATCCGTCGTTGATGCCGGCTCGGGCGTCGCGGGATCTTCTAAGGGCTGCTCTGGGCACTCACTTGGCTGGGCTGCTGTTGCGAGCCTCGGGCTACGGCGACTCATAACGCTCCCGTTTCTTCCTCGTTGTCGCAATGCTTTATCCACACGGATGGATTGTGAGACACGAGAGTAAAGTTCGCAGCGTGTTTTAGGCCGTTGGAAACAAACGTTTGTTTCATTGCCGTGCGAAAAGTACCGTTGTTTTTTCGGACTGGACAGAAACTGGATCCAATACGTGGACAACCCATGGATCCAGCAACTGGACTGTAGTGGCGCCGAATTGTTTTTGACGCCGCAATAACTTACATAAATAACCGCAAGTTATTTATTTTGTCGGCCTGATCCATAATTTATTGTGGGTAAACACTAAAAGAGGTAACTTATGTGTGGCTTCACATTAAATTACCCCCCCAACCCGCTTGTTCTGCTAGCACCTTAGACATTCACCTTCGATTTTACCCACCATTCCTCCCCTACACCTCAGTATCATGGTCATTGAGACCAAGTGCAAGCTCCTACATGTAATTCGAGCGACATCCAACGTGGTCGAGCGCTTTTTCAGCGTTGCTCGTACCACATTTGGTCAGGAACGCCATGGGCTGCAGCAGATGATTCTCTTCTGAAAGCATACTGGGACGCACAGATGACAACAGATAAGCTTTCTGCTTCAATACACTGATCATCTAGTTGTTGCAGCAGTAACTCAGTTATTTATTTTACCTCTCGCACAAGCAGCGTAATGTATGTCCAGGCAGGAAAGCAGCTTTGCCATAATTTATCTTGGTGATGAAGCCAAGATAAATAACAATAATATAATAATAACAATATCAACTAAGGAATTGATAAAAGTAGCTTTTCGATGAACCAAGTAAGCAGGGCCCCCGATAATATTAATATTAGTTGCTTCGATGTACAAATGCATGCACCAACCTCATGGCCGCGCTTGCTAGCGCTACAATCTGAGCTGCAGAGTGAAGAGAAGAGCAATAAAGCGCTACAGTACAACCTACTTTGTCGTGATGAGCTATGACATAGCGTTTCCTCATTACTTCCTCGACGAGACTTAGCCGAACCACTTTCGTCTGCACTGATATGGTTGCAGCGCTACTTGCACCCGCTTCAGGTACGGTGCTATTTCTCAGTTTCTATGCTGGATGTTAAACGAATTGTTCAAGTCGCTCACGGCTGGCCGCCAAACATGGTGTCGGCCGAAACGAGGCCCTGCATTCGACAGCTTCAGTCACGCCACCCAAACATCCCCAGATCCAAAGCAAGCGTACCATGGGGGCATACTGCGCGCCGTCGAAAGTGCGACCATAGGCTCGCAGCGCCGTCATCAGCGCCACGCTTTCGTTTTGCTGCTGCTGCGCTTGGTCACCCGCGCACAGTCGGAGGAGCTTCAGGAAAGTCATACGTAGCAGTGCCGCTCCGATGCAAACAGCGGCGACCACGTCTTCCCAGAAACCTTCGCACGTGTACGTGAACCACGAGCACTCGACGCACGCCGCTGCCCCAGGCATTGCGTCAGATCCGAGCGGGCACGACTTGCACGGTTCCAACCCATCCGACGAAAAGGTCCCTCGAGGACAGGGTTCGCACTTCAATGTACTGCCTGCTGAATCGGATGAACTGACAAGACACAGTCGACGATGCGCAAGCTTCATCCTGGAAAGCAGAAGGCAGTTAACTGTTGCCATCGGACTCGCGAGAACGGAAATGAATAACCTACAATCCAAGCGGGGGAGCCGAAAGCACACCACTAAACGAGTTTCCATGAATGTCGCTAAACGGCGTTTCAATCTCATGTCACGAAGGCCTTTACGCAGATTCAAACGTACAATCGTCGGAGTGAGGTTTGATTCTCGAGCGTAGGCAGATGACCAGTGAACTGGTTGTTCGACACATCCCTGTAAGCAGCAACGATGCGAAGGTGAAGTTGGGATCACTCAGTGCGTTCGTGTACCAGGCCATAAGCAACACGTACACAACCGTTAGGACGGAGCCTTCGTCAGGGTCGCGTGGGTCTTCTCGGCCCCACAGCGATATATCTGGCGGAAGGTTGCCTTCGAGCGAATTGGAGGATAGATCACTGTACGTCCCAAAGTCAGTGCATGCGGGCCTCAAGAACTCATCGGGGAACGCTACTCACAGAGACTCGATGTACTTGAAGACCGGCATATCGGGCAGCTCGCCGTAAAAGTTGTTGTGGCTGAGGTTCCTGCTTCACCGAAATGATCACATCGTTAGGCATCAGTTCTACACTGCCTTGCCTTCGTACATTGTCCGCAAGAACTCGCTTGAGAACAGACTTCTTGGAGGCTGCAGCTCAATCTTGTTGAGCGACACGTCCCTGCTCGCACAAGAAGTCGGAATTATTTGTCAAGGAGCTTACAGAGGCGAAAAGAGTCTGACAAAATGAACGAACAAGTGCTCAAGGCGGCGAAACGCATCGAAAAAACCGAGTGTTGAGGCTGTCAGCTGGTTGTCGGCCAGGTTTCTGAATTGGTCACGGTTAGTATCATGACAAGGCG
>KV730921.1:559-13622 GCA_000500225.2 Phytophthora pinifolia
GCGGGCTGGCCGCGCCGTCGCGCCACCCGTCCTGCCCTTCGTCCTTGGCGCCGCAAATCTCCCACTGACGCCAGTCGAAGTGATGACGCTAGATCTTGGGACCCGGGTCAGCGCCTGGTCCCGTTAAGTGGGCCATCCCACCAGCCTAGGGTCGACCCGGGTCGTCTGAGACGAGGCGAAGTCGTTGTCGTCCGCCAGTTGCTCCGCGTACAGGCGCTCATGCAGAGCACCTGTCGCCCAGGGACGAGCACGGCCGTGCCCGAGACGGACACCACCGTGGCTCCCGAGCTCACTCGGGACACACGCTCCTATCCTCGTGTAGACCGGAGGGACATGTGGAATCAACCGTAAACTGTCATGTGCTTAAATAAAACGACCGAGTCGCTGTACTACATGACAAAAAGGAGTCTGGACGTGAACAGACTTCTGTACGCCGGTGGCGGATCGAATAGGGTGAAAGATCTTGGCAACTGTAAGGTTTGCTCAGTCCGAGTCGACGTAGTTCAATTTGACGCGGCCGGCCTCATTCAGCTCGAGCGTCGCTAGCCACTGCGCTGGCCTGGCGCAGTCAACGGGGATCTGCACTTCGATCGCCGGACCCCCGCCGTATACACTCTGGTAATAGTCCCAGCTTTTCCTGTTGATCATCCGGAAGTCCTTCTTGATGACCAGGCCCGTCTTGATCTGGAACGTGCCATCCATGAGATCGTCCGAGATGAGCGGCATGTTGTCCACGCTGCCGGGGCTGTGGAGTTCTGCGCCTTTGTACTTGGACACGAAGAGCAGCCACGCACGGATCCATTCCGTATTAACGGCAAACCACGTCTCGCCCGGCCTGGGTTTCGTCTGGTGGAAACTCTGCAGCTTGCGCACTTCAGCGCGGACATCGTGCACCGCCATCGACTTGGAGCTGCGTCCGAACTCGTCCTCGTGGGCCACAAGCGTGTTCACCATGTTGGACACACGACCGTCCGTCATGACGGTGTAGTTGGACGGCACTCCGTAGCCGTTGGAGCGCACCGTGATCTTGCCGGGTTTGCGATTGCTCGGTCCCTCGAGGGCCTCTCGCCGCGTCATCTCGTCCGTCGGCTGCAGGTGGAACGTCTGCTCATGGGGCTCTTGCTGCACACACAAAACAAGACGAACAAGCAGCGTCAGTCACGGACTTCTTAAGGTTCCTTAGGCTCGGTCCACTCACCATCTTGAGCTCCATAATATCCCTCAGCGACAGCATCAGCTGCCCAATATCTTTCTTGACCATGCCAAACTTCTCGACGTGGCGCACCGTGAACAGGACGCCCACGACGCGGTCAGTATCGACGTCTCCGAAGTCCACGTCGAAGTTCCAAATGGGGTTGAGCGAGCTCTTGACCACCTTGGACTTGAAAGGCTTGGTGGACATGCCGTGTTGGTGGCCGCTCGCAGGCAGCGACGACGTGCTATTGCGGTGGCTGCGCGGCTGCGGCCCCTTGAGGTCGTTGCCCATGTCCCAGCCAACGCTGCGCTGAAACGTGTGCGAGCCGTCGTCGTGCAGTAGCGAGACCTCCACCATGGGGTTGCTGGTGATGCCCTTGTGCATGGGCCGCAGCTCCACGGCGGCCACCACGCGCACGGAGACCACGCAGGGCGCCGCCAGAGCGTCCAGCGCAGCCGAGCCGGGTACCAGCAGCGGCTGGTCGTGGCGTGGCGTCAGCTCCATGGCACCGAAGCGGTCGGACGTCGCTATAGACATCATGGCGGGCGTTCGCACAGTGAGAGCAGGGGGCGGACCTTCGGCCAGGAAATCGAGAGCGCGACGACAGCGCGTTAGTGTGGCGAGGAAGTGATTTGCGACAACTGGTTCCGACTCTATAATCTGTGCAACAGCTGTCCGTGACACACGTAGTTTTAGAGGGGATAAGCCTTGGCAATATATTACTGTATGAAAATATCTTGGTGATCTCTCCAAGATGGTATTCTATCTCTCGACTTATACTGTTTCGGCGGTGTACCTACAGAAAGCCCCGAATGCGGGTTCACTTCTGAATCGCACGGGTTCATGTTCTCTTGCCGCGGCTGCCACGCCTTCGAAGCGACGACACCTTCGCTTAGCTCATGCGAGTCGCGTGTGAATGTGCCTGTTTTCTTGGTGACCTGGCAGCAGCCACTAAATTAGTCGCGCCCGTGGCTAGGGCAACGCGGCCTTCAGGGGTCGCAGATGACAAGATATGAAGCGAGCCGAGGCGAAGCTTGGGCGTCCGCCCAGCGCGGCATCTCCTTCGTCGCCGCGCGCCCGCAGGCCCATGACCACCACGACCGACGAGATACTGTACGCGCAGCCTGCGAGCGTCCACTTCGGGGGCTTCGAGCTCGACCGGTCGGTGCAGCAGCGCGTGCGCGTGCACAACAACAGCGCCAAGGCGGTTCGTCTACGCTACACGTTCCCGACGGGCAAGAAGGGCTTCCGAGCGGCTTTTGCCAGCACCGAGCGACCGTCGTTCGTGTCGGCGGGGCTCTCCGAGGAGATCCTGGTGTCCTTCACCCCTCCAGCTGGGTTCCAATACTACTACGACTGTATCCAAGTGCAGTGTGAAGAAGTGGCCTACGGCTCAAGCGCCGAAGTGGTACGCGGTGGTGCCACGCTCATCCCGCTGCACGCGTACCCGATGGTGAACAAGGTGGCGTTCCCAACGCGGATGGACTTTGGCGTCGTGCAGCGAGGCACTTGTGCACGGAAGTACGTGGACATTACGTGCTCCGTTCCGGTGGAGTTCGAGTTCGAGCTACGCGTCACGAAGCCACACCCGGCGTTCACCGTGTTCCCTCTGACAGGCACCATTTCACCCAGAGGCGAGGCGCGTATTGAACTGGAATTCCGACCGCTATCGTACGCCACAGCTAGTGCCGAGCTGGAACTACAAATTTCGCAGCTTGGGTTTGTTCCTTGTGTCTGCACCCTCACCGGCTCCTCCTCCAGCACCGCTGTCGGCTCACCGTCAGCTGTAGAGGTTGCCGAGCAGAAGTTTCTTTCAACTGTATCTCCCTTGTCGGAAGAAAAATCTCGTTACCGATCCGAGAAACAGACAAAAGCGAGCCCGGCCAGCTTGCATCGAGATGGGACCAAGACACGGAGCAAGCAGTACGTGCAGGAAGAACCCCAGCTTGACGACGCGTCATTTCAGCATGAATTGAGCGAGGTTGCCGAGGCCGAAAAGGCACTCGAATTTCAGAGCCACAAAGTGCACCTTGGTCAGCGACTGCTTTCACCCACGCAGATAGCTCACCTCACAAAGGAGCGCGAATCCGACTCCCAGACGTCGGGGTTTCAACAGAGAGAGCAGCTTCGTAACATCCTCGTCAACGTGTGCTACGAGGCGCCAACTGTGTCCGACCACCAGCATCAGAAAAGAAGTGAACCGCAGCCTCTTTTACTTGGTGAGCTAAGAACAGCCGTGCTCCCAGCCCACTTCGTGCCATCTTACACGCCCGACTTCAAGCCATACAAGAACGATATGTGGGCACGGCGCCAACGTGTTCTCCGCCGTCTTATTCGAGCGGTATCAACGTGTATTCTGCGTCTTCGAGCCCAAAAGCGGCTCCATCGTATTCGTACTTGGCTCGGTGGCGCTAAGACACGGCTGCAGGTCCGCGAGAAAGTTGAGTTGGACTGGCAATTGAGTGCCCAATCTAGCGGTGGTGTTATCGATAGTGGCCCAAGATTAAATTTCTCCGCGATGAACAGCCCAAAGCAAGAAAACGTTGACTCCAACGGTGAAAAACGACGCTATTACCTGTCCAGCTTCCCGCTAGTTGAAGAGAGCGCAGTACAAAAGCGTCGTACAGGTATCGATTTGCCAGCTGATTGGGAGCTGAAGTTTAATCCCTTCACGTTCATGGAACTCAAGCCTCAAGACGAAGTACTTTTGATGGGGCACGAAAACCTGCCACTTCCGGCTCTTCCCACGTACGTACCGCTAGAAGAAGGTCGGGTGCTTCGTCGTGGTGCAGGGGACGAGTGTGGTGTATTGAATTCACTTCAAGTACATTCAGATACGAGTATCATCGCCGCCAAGGGTTCCAGCAGCGAGAACTCCCTGACTGTCGGCGGGCAATCACTACTAGAAATGATGCCGTCGGATGTATTTCTACGTCCGCAGGCTAGTGTGCTGCCACTGATGGATGTCCAAGGACCACGCGAGACTGAGCCAAGCTACACGCTGCGCCCTCGACGCGTTTTTCGAATCCCTCCGTCAACTTTTTCTGCATGGCAGGGTTCGCAGACCGGACTTCAGTCTGTCCAGAGCTCGCAGAATGGATCGAGCCTCTATCTGTCGGATGTCTTGAGCAATGCGGCAGATAGGAAGCACGTTGAACCAATATTTGCATATCCGTCAAGTGCTGAAAGTGATCAATCGCTTTACGGAGACGTGTGGAACGTCATGACCAAGGCAAGTCCTCTCCTTGCAAAGAGTGCAGAAGATATTCCGAGTCTCTCGGACAGCGAGAGCGACGATGACGGTGACGCTGGGGGCGGATCGGCTGTTAGTAGTTCCCATATATCCTGGAAGGGTGCTCTTGAGTTGTTTGAAGACCCTCTTGGTGAGCCAGCAGACGCTAAAGACGTCAGATCAAGTGATGCTTGCGTAGGCGGTGAGCTGCTAGGATACGAGAACGGTGTCTACAGCTTCGAAAGGTATCGGCAGCTAATTCGGCAGGAGCGTGAGTACAACAGTCACCGGCAAGAACTCCTGGAGCGACTTCCAAAGGTACGAAAAATGTTATAGATCTTGGTTTTATGCAGGTGTCTAAATTTTTGGTGTATGTAGCTCCTCAACATGGTTGCGTCACAGATCGAGCACCCTGACTTCGAGCTGGTGGTTGAAGGTCATGGAACAGAGCGGCCGCTACACTATGCAACGCCTCAAGAGCACTGACGTGTAGCTCACCCGACAGCCATCCGGTCACAATAGATCGTATGGGGCCGCCATTCTCCTTTGGGCTCTACTACTTGCTGCTACTTCAACTAAAACAGACACCGAAGGCAGCTAATCTTCGAAGGTTTTCGAAGTACTACACTGCAGACAAGTTGTTTTGGTAACGGGTTTTGCTGTCTGTGAGCGGGTCAACACCCAATACTCATCCAATTAAAAATATATTTCAGTATAATCGTAACGTATTTTTTTCGTTTGATGTACGCAACATTTATTTCAGCTCCAAAAATGGGTTAATCGCATCTGCGTCATAAAACATATTGCTGGGATCGTGGTGCCTTGGATTGATAGGCTCGAAGCTGAGCAAGAACTGCTCACGTGGTGAGGCGTCGCTTGCCTTGCTGGTGTTGGCAACCACGGCAACGACAACAACAAAGTGATACCCATTCGCGCTCCAGGCGTCAAACACCAGGCCGATGCGCAGCTTGCTTACGATTTGGTCCTTCACCTCACCGTTCAGTCCCTCCATGCACGCTTTCAACGTCGCAGTAGACACTTTTCGAGGCGAGCATTCTTGCGCACGAAATCTTGCTCACAGAAAGACAGCTCGCGATTCTCCACCACCCACTCAATCCAGTCGTGAAGAGCTTGTGCACGAGGATCAACATCAACGAAAACGCTGGCCTGACACCTTCACGCTGAACCTGGTGGAAGGCTTCTGTTGCGGTTTGATACTGATATCAAGCTGGTACTTGAAGTAGGAGTAGGAGTAAGACAAAGCGGGTTCAAGAAGGACTGGAGCAGGAGGCTCAGTTGAGAATTTTGCAGTTTGTTGAGAATCGAGTGCGAACCCAAGAGGTGGCTTTTGCCGCCCAGTACTGTGTCAGTGTTGCTTCCGCCTCTGCGTTTAGAGCCAAGTCGCAACAGGTTATGAGCCCAAAGATCGCTACCTGGAAGTTGACACTGGGCTAACTATGATGAGCACCGACTCGAAGGAAGGAGGCGACAAGAAGATGACGAAAGAAGAGAAGATCATGCACCAGCCGTTCGATGGTGAGAACTTTGAGGTATGGATGGAGAGAGTAACACTAAAGCTGCGGCGCAAGGATCTGTGGGGGTATTGCGAGAAGGATGTGGAGAAGTTGGAGGAGCTGGAGGAATCAAAGGAAGATGGAAATAGAGAGGAGTTAAAGAAGATCATGAGAGCGAAGGAGATCCTGTTTGACTGCATGACGGACAAAATCATGAAGACTGTGAAGCATGAGGGTACACCGTTTCGTATATTGGAGCGGCTGAAGGAGAGGTTTGTGGGGAAGACGTACTTCAAGTACGCAGACGAAATGACCAAGCTGAGAAACCTTCGGCTAGCCCCGAACGGTAATGTTGTTGAGCATTTGGGTGAAGTTCGTCAGCTTGCGAACCGTATTGCGCTGTTGGGGAAGCCCGTTGACGAGTATATGAAGCCTGCGTTGTTGATTGGGACGTTGCCGTCGGAATATGAGAACGTGGTGGAGACGTTTCTGGCAAGTCATACCTCGCACGATCCAACTATGCCGCCCAACTATGAGCAGTTGGAGCATGCGTTAGAGGTGGCGTATGATAGACGTCAGAGTCGCAAGCCAGTTAATGTTGAAGAGAAGAAGGAGGAAAACGATGATGAAAAGGCCTATGTGGTCTATGAGCGTGGGCAGGGTTTTGGTCGAGTTCGTGGACGTGGTCGTGGAAGAGGGCGTGGTCGAGGCTATGGTCGAGGACGTGAGGGCCATGAATCTGGAGAAGGAAGTCAAGGATTTGGACGGGGGCATGGAGGCCAAGGGTTTCGAGGGCGCTGCTTCCACTGTGGAGGTCGAGATCATTTCGTGTATGATTGTCCTCATCTTGGTGAAAAACCACCAAGTGAGCAGCAGAGTGATCCAGCACCAAAGCGTGCCAAGCATGAAGACATTGGTGGGGGATATGGAGGGTGTGAAGAAGAAGATGATGCTGAAGCGTACTGAGGAAAGGTGATAGTGTGGTGATGTATGGAGGGAGCTGCAAGATGAAGGAAGTTGGGGGGCGTTACTTGAGCTGTGAAGGGGGTGATGTTGGGATGTTTGAGGAGATGAAAGAGGTGCCCGGTCTGGTGGGGCTGGTGAGAGGAGAATGAGAGACACAGTCTTGGTTGAGATTGTTCAAGTACAGCTTGTTGATCAGCAGGTGGGGCTGTTGCGGTTTGATACTGATATCAAGCTGGTACTTGAAGTAGGAGTAGGAGTAAGACAAAGCGGGTTCAAGAAGGACTGGAGCAGGAGGCTCAGTTGAGAATTTTGCAGTTTGTTGAGAATCGAGTGCGAACCCAAGAGGTGGCTTTTGCCGCCCAGTACTGTGTCAGTGTTGCTTCCGCCTCTGCGTTTAGAGCCAAGTCGCAACAGCTTCCTCGACGGCGTCTCGAGCGTGGTCCGGGCCAGGTGGTCGATCAAGTTTGTGTAACCCTTGCGCTCTGCTTGAGCCCGAGACGCAGGGATAGCAAAAACCTGGTTTTTCCCTTTTTCCCCTGGTTCGCCCACTGGTTCGGCCCATTTTCGAACCACTTTCAGCTGGTTCATCGGCTGAGCCGAATACCGGTTTGAAACTGGTACGGTCGAGAGCTGAAAGACTGACGGACGTAGTCACTAAGCTCCAGACGAACACCAGCGTGTGCGTTGACGCGCCCAAGGCGAGACACGCATTCGTGATTGTCCCCCGGGACAGCGTGCTCAGTGCTAGTCATGTAACCGCCATGGATCCGGCGTTGGTTGCTCACGAGATGATCAACAGCTTCCTGTTGATCACAGAAAGACATGCCTGTCCAGAGCACCCGGCTGTATCAGAACGCCCTGCTCGAATGGCCCCTGGTTTCTTACCGGTATATAGGGAAACCACTTGCGCCCAAAGGGAACACAAAACGTAACCAGAAAAACCAGTACGGGACAGGCTTCATTTTGCAAAAGGCGACGCTGCAAACCCTGCGAGACGTCTTGCAAAGCTTGCACATGTACAGACCCTCTGCCACGCGGCTGAACAAAGCCTCTACGACGTATTTGTTCTTCGGAAAGAAGGTTAGGTGTGCGGGCTTGAGAGGAAGATCAAGAATGAGATGTGAACAGCGCGGACAAGAGCACGGCAAAGACAAGCAATGCCACCCCCACTACACTTACTATTTGTATAGAGCGATTATGGATATTTCAGCTTTCCCTCCATAATGGTAATGGGTAATGGATCCCTTCCCTTGATTTTTTGTCAAACACTGGTGCTACTACCGGTAGTGGTAGTAAGTGAATGGCCCGATTTTGATTCGGGCGTTGAGTGTTTGCTGGTCAAGCGAAGCGACTCCAGCCCCGAACGCACGGCGCTGCAGCCGTTTCTGAGAGCGAAGAAGATGAGGATGAAAGCTACGGGCGAGGCGGAGCCTACAAAAATGGTTCGCCGACCGCATTTTGAAACGGCACAAGATGGAAGCGCATCCCGCCGACATCGTACATTGCCCGGATGGTGCTTCGCTACGAGAGAAACTGCCACTCCTCGCTGACACTAAAAATGATCTTGTTTCTGAGGGCTCCTGCGACGTGACGACTGTCGACGCGTGCACCTAGTGCAACTTGCTTTAACTAATAATGTACGTGTTTGTTGAGTAAGTTCACGTTATTTATTTCTTGTGATGCGGCAATGTCAAACGATACTCATTGCATCTCACCTACGAGATAGGTATAAATGATATGGTCGGCTTCTGCGTATTTCGCCCTTTTCTTCTGGCCTAGAGGTTCGACACCACCCGCATTTATGATTTGGGCTCGGTTAACAGCTTCAATTGCAATATTTCCACGAGCCATTCCTGAGTATTCCTTCAATCGATAATCTCCACTTTACTGCACTTCAACCAGTGGAACAATGCCCCTTCACGTACAATTTCGGCACGGGCCTCTGCATCCGCGGCTCTGCATCAAGCTGTGACGAGACGATAAAGAGGGAATGAACTCGCTTCTCCTGTCGTGACAATTCGCTCTCTGCACCTTCACATTCCGTGGCTAGTCCTTCGTCTACATCAATAGTGAGCTGACGTTTGCGCTTTCGACACTGCTCCTCCTTGCGGCGCACTTTGGAAACAGACACAGCGTTCCACAGCCGCTTGTTGTAGCGGAGTATATAGCACCAACTCTAACGTATCTGGTAGCATAGCTTGTGTGCGGTTGCTGTACACCAGCCCCGCCCAAAAAGCACCGTTCTTGGCGTACATGTAGGCGAGCCCCTTAAGCACTCTTTCCAACAGATGCGGGGCCTCTAGCGTCTACTCACGAGCCACATAGCATTTACTGCCTGCTCGAACCACCACACCACAACGATATCCAGGAAGTCGTGGACGGAACCTGGCCCAGCAACAGCACTGTCTACCAAGTAGTCAAAAAGCACTTGACGCTTAAGTTGGTACCTATTTCCTTCAGATAGGAACATTATGTGGCTTTTTGCAAGTGTAATGGGATGAATATAGGTATAAGTGTAACTAAGCTATTAACCATAGGTCCTTCAAGCCAGGGGCCGGCTAACGGAGTTTCTCATATATCTCACTTTAATAGCCATCAGTCCATATAGCCAAGTTGTACTTATCGTAGTGTCGTACGTAATTGCATTAACATGAAAGACATTTGGGTTCCCGCTGCGACAATTTCTTGGGCTTACGCCGATGATAATGGGGCTTCGCCCAACAAAGCGACGCGGACGTTTATAGGGTAGATAGCCAAATCAGAAGATAGGAAAAATAGGCTTTAGGATACATGCTACTGGATAGTTGGCAGAGGGCTGTGAGCCGACAGCTAGCCCAGGAAATCCGTAAGACCCTTCCTCATTTTGATTCACTTTTCATTTTGCTACCAAACAACCAAGTGGTCTACACAACAGGGGCCGCTACCAGACGCCTCGCCTCGCCTCACCTCGTTCCTCGCTCCGCCGGTCCGCGTCTCGGCAATGCCTCCTCGCCACAGCGCAGATCATTTGGGTGACATATTAGCGCTTGTCGGGTCTCATGCTTCGGTCCAAGTCGGGTGCCTCGTGGGTCGCATAGCGGGAAGCGAGCACGTACCAGCCAATTGCTGGGGAAGTGTCAGGCCTAAGGGGGAGGCTTTGGGTTGTCTACGGGAGAGTTTGTGTCCTACACAAGTGGGAGAATCAACTTTGAAGGGTTGATATATCTCTACCTAGCACACGTAACTACTACAGCTTTGCCGCTTAAAAGTGGCTGCACTACAATGCAAAGTGGTGTGAAGTCGCTAAAGTAACAGATCACTTTTAGAGTTTACTTTCAGAAAACGACTTTAGGTCAAAGTGGCTGCTGTCCAGTGCAATTTGGATGGCGGTGAGCTCAGCCACGAAGTGCTGTTGCGGACAGCACTCATCAACTCGCTTTGCGCCAAGGAGCCAAAGCACACGCTGGCCGCGCGCACTCGCGTGCTTGACGCTTTCAAGCAGGGGCAGGACTGGCCTCTTGTGGCCCACCACAACGCGATCCCGCCAGCCACAGCCCGCCACATTGATCGTGGCTCCCCGGACCTCAAGCCAATGGGGGGCGATCGTGGACAAATGCAAGAGCTCCGTATCCAGCTGCTCGAGAAGGCGACGGAGCGTTGCCTTCCTTGCATGACTAAGAGGCTTGTTAACAGGATGGCGCGTCACTGCGCGCACGCTGTTGCTGCTGCTAAACGCTCCCCGATGGAGTACGGAAAGTAGCCATTTGATCTGGATAAAATCCATTTTGCTCTGGATAAAAAATCACAATAAAGGTTTTGTGAGTGTTTGAGATTTTAACGCTAACCGTTTTAGTTTTCACTATGGCCACTTTGAAGTGGCAAAGGTGTAGATGCTGGCTTTGTGAGTTGGAGCGCTCTTAATTGAGTATCTAAATCTAATTTCCAACTCTACCCGGTAGCTTCCGTTTTACCGTTTCCTTTGGTGTATGGGTCGGTACAAATCGAGCCACTCTTAGAAGAAAGGTATTTCCCTACTCTTTCATTGGGTTTTAGGTTCTATTGGATTGAGTTCGCGCTACGATAAGTCCACTCGAGATTCCATCTACACGTGGTAGATCGAGTGAGCGCTACTCTCCAAACCCACGTCCATGTAGAACGCCTCGAACGACGGCCAGGATTTGCCACAGGGCCGACCGCGGGCTTCAGATGCGTCTTCGGGACAAGAAAATACGGGACGAAATAGCCGCTAGTCTATTTGACGCAGCAGCAACAGTCATACCAAGCCCAGACGCAAACCTAGCTGCAGACACAGATGCAGCAGGCCAACGCAAGATTCGAATATCTAGTTGCGTCCAGTGGTGAGCAGAAGAAGACGGATCCGCCTATGTATGAAGGCAAATACGGCAAATATATTGAGTTACGGATCTTCGCCACCGAGAAGTACTACGCAAGCAAACGCGAGTTGATGGAGGCAGATTCGTCTGATTTTGTTACGATGATCTCCAGCAACTTGGGCAAGACAGTGCTGAATTGGTATCGTGCGTTTATCGCAGCGTGTGAGGGTACGAACGAACAGTCTACATGGCCGCTCTTCAAGGGACTACTTCGCACTCGGTTCAGACCGAAGGACTTCGATACAATCTCCGCGAGAGGATGTTTCGTCTCAACCAGAACGAGACCATCCATGAGTATATCCCAAGTTCCAAGACTTGCTGTCGGAGACGGAATTGTAGAAGCGTTTCTTCTTTCAGAACGGGTTGAGAGAAGCTACAGCGAGGAAGATCAAGGAGGAGAGTCCACCAACACTGCAAGCTGCCATTGAGGTTGCGTCAAACTTTGAGTCTGCGCACTACTCGGGAAAAACCCCAAGAGCTCCTGCGAAAGGTTCGCAAGGATCATCAAGCTCGGGGCATTGTGCGCATGAATCGAAGCAGCAATATTCAAAGCGCTTTGATAAGAAGAAAGACAAGAGCGATGATTGGAAGAAGACAGCTACGTGCAGAAACGGTGGTAAGGTTGGCCAAATTTCTCCAGATTGTACTCAGCCAAAACGTATCGGTACATGACGGGCGCGTTATATACGCAATCCTGGAGGCTGAGTCTCGAGAGTTCACGGAAGACCAAGATAGGCTCGTCGCTGACAACGGCAGTAGCCTGAACGGTGTAACTGAGGAGTTGGTAAAGAGGCTTGAGCTAGATGTCACTGAAGGTGACATGATGCAAGTTGATCTTGGATACGATCAAGTAGTGCATCGTCCACGCAAGACTGTAGAGATGTCTCTGCAGTCGCCAGCATTTCCGTTGATGACGGGAACATTCCAAGTCCTGCCTGTTCCTGAAGGAAAGGACGTCGTTTTGGGCATGATGTGGCTGCGAGAGCAGACCCCGATATAGACTGGAGTACTGGACATGTAGCACCTCGCATCAAGGGGGATAACACGCAGACTGTGAAGACAAGACTGCCGAAGACTCGTCCAGCCCGGTGGAGCACCTCGTGCAGAGCCGCGAGATCTCCGTACTATCGGCAGCATGTCCACCACGGCCAACATGGCCAGACGCAACTCATTTCTTCTCAGCACTTCATGTGAATGTTGCGTCACGACAAGGAAGCTGTCATTGTCATCGATCCGCATGATTCCGAGAAGGCCGAGCTTCAAGAATCAAGGATGGGAAGCTCTAAAAGACTATCCGGCGTAGAGACGCTACGCAAGCATGCGGATACAGTTTTTCGCACGGAACTTCCTAGCGAGACACCTTCAGTACGGGAGGGAATCGAGCACGAGATTTTGCTCAGGCCACTCAGTCGCCTCACCTCTCTCAGAGGATGGCCCGGTGGCTTTCATTCTTTGCAGAATATAACTTCGAGGTGAAGTATAAGCCAGGAAAGCAAAACGCTTTGGCTGATGCGCTATCGCGCCGACCTGATTATGAGCTCGCTCATGTCACGTTGGTGACGTCGTCGGTGAAGGACTTGATACGCGCGGCGTATGCAAAGGACGACATGTGTGTCGCGTTGCTACGGGCTCTTGGGAGCGAGGAGTTTAAAGACTCGGACAAGCCATTGTCATCGCGCTTGCGCGCGCGATTGCATCGCTACTCCATCTCGGATGGTCTGCTGTGCTACAGCACGGACAAGACAGATACGCCACGTGTCGTGGTGCCTCACGATGAGGATTT
>KV730927.1:0-21370 GCA_000500225.2 Phytophthora pinifolia
ACCACAAAGCACGGTACTGCTGTTAGCTCAAAACTTTGCTGAAACTCAACTAAATTCAGGTTGCGAAAGGTCTCTAATAGCGTGGGGCCTGTCACATACGTGGCTCCCCACTGGTCCGGGATGGTTCAATCCTGGAACAAGTTCGGCTTCCAGGGCGGCATGATACAGATTCCAGGAGTCGTCACGTCGGAGTCTGGGAGCCCTTGGAGGGAACAATGCAAAGGTTTCCTAGAGGGGGAAACAGTAACACAATATACCATACCAAAAAAAAAACAAAAAAAACAATGCAAAGGTCGAGTTCTATCCAACGTGGCCGGGGATTTAGATGATGGGGAACCTCGGCCAAGCCATTTTCTCGTACGATAAGTGCGAGCGTACACGGGAGCTTACTTGGGTGACCCGGATAATACGAGATGCGAGCTCTCCAAAGTCGAACGCCATGAGCTCGTTCAACTACCAAATGGCCGCCAACTGGCCCGTTCATCTCGGTAACTTCTTCGTGTACAACGTCGATCTGGGACGTCCCTCAGAACTCCAACCAACCCAACCTGCAGAAGACCAGCCCATGTACATTATCTTCAACGTGGCTCTGGCAAGCCCACGCCGCCCAACCCGGGCACGGAATGCCGTGGGGATGGCTCGGATGAAGTGGTTGACAAGATTTGCGATGCCTTGCCATTGTACCTCCAGATTGATTACATCCGGCTGTACCAGGACCTGGGGGATGATCTTGAAGAGCTTCGTGTTGGTCACGTGGTCCGTCAAGAAAGAGTACAAGGACGCGTTGGAGCTCATGAAGCAGGCCAAGACCAACACACTGACGACTCCGACCTTGCACGAGGACGTGTGTCTGGAGCAGGTTAAGCGCACACCGGATCACAGACCGAAAGACAACTACAGCCAGAACTTTATCTAACTCGAGTCGCACCACAACTATCCTCGGAAGTGTTAGTATTTGATCGCCGTGTCCTTCAGCCACAGGAAACGGAGCATGGCGCACAGGTATCCACCACAGCCAGCAATGGATGGAGCAGAAGATCCGCTTACGTGGCCGTATTTCCCACACCAGCGGATCGATCTTTTCAAAGACACAACCACAATCAGCATTACTCAGCCCAATCAATTTACTATGGGGGATTTATTTAATATCTGTCCATTAAACAAAACCTTTCATCTAGCCTTTACCTAACACACAGTCTTCCTTAAAATTCACAAAATTCCTGACTTACTCGCTGACACCTCTGACCACGACGAGGCAGACAGATGGATCATCGCAAGCGACGAACTTGGCACGAGCTGACCTCAATCCATCTGCAACTGTGGATGGCTGAGGCCACGATTCACCCTGCATTCGAGTAAGTCACGTTCTCCAGCGATGCCGGAGCAGCAGCAGCAACCGCAGTACGGCGGTGACTCGGCGACCGTCGAAGAGGGCCACTTCGCCAACTTGGTGGGTTTCCGGCCCATCGTGCTCTACGACATGGGAGTCGACATGGTCGACGAGTCCCTGACGCTTTCGCAGTCTAGGAAGGATCTGCAGCTATCAGCGCTCTCGAGTCACGAGCTGGACGAGATCGACGCTGAATGCTCTTCGTGCGTTTCGCCGTCGACTCATCAACAGACCAGAACTCCAAGTGACCCAGCACCGCAGTACTCGCCACCTCCGAGGTCACGAGAGAGAGGACTCGCCGTCAGTGACGCCACGTTTAATTATCGAGCGCTAGACAGTCTGCGTACTGGTCTAGCTCCGATCACGCTGCTCAGTCGGTGGCATGCCGGTCTTGCAGTCACAGCTTTCGCTTCAGGCGTAACAATGGCCCTCATACGCACCGCCTATCGTCCGCTGCTCTTGTCGACGCTGAATGGCAAATTCAACAAGAACGACGCCACCGACTCCGCCACAGCGTTCCTGGACTGGCCCGACATGCTCTCCGTATTTGTTGGCCTCTTGTCGGACTGCGTCCCAATCTACGGCACTCGACGCAAGGCGTACATCGCGCTGGGCTGGATCTTCAGCGCACTTTGCTACGCCAGTGTATCTGCGCTTTACACGTACCAGATCCAGGACGTCCCAGAACCAAGAGCAATCTACGGACATTTGATAGAGACGTGGAGCGTCGTAGGCAGCTTGGCGTTGCAGCTCGCGTGGGTGGGTGCGCTGGCCTCCGTTGTGGGGTTTGGACAGCGGGAAGCTCTCAGCAAGAGAGGCGGATTGGCGACGCTCTTCTTGACGAGCTGGCAGGCCGGAGCCCTTGCGGCTCACCTTGTCGTTGCCGAGTCCCAATCCAGGCTGAGCTTGCAGGCAACCAGCGCCATCCTTGCTGCTACTTCAGGGATCGCACTCCCGTCCGTTCTCTGCTCCCTGCACGACGACGACGAGCAGGAGTCTGCCGCTACGTTGGCGGCGTCGACTAAGCGAGTGGGCATCGTGCCAGCTCTTCGTTCGGGGATCTTTCACTTGTGGGAAATCTGCCAGGAGAAAGTCACCTATCGTGTGCTGCTCTTCCTTCTGGTCTACGGAGTACTACTTCAGGCGTACGACCCCGCCGTGTGCAAGGCATTAGCTGCCTGGAGCGGCTTCGAAACCCGTGAAGACAGCGTGCACGTGTTGGTCTTGGAAAACTGCGTAGCGATCGCCGCTCTGCTGCACGCCAAGTGGAGGCTACTGAGCACCGCTTGGAGACAATGGGCCCTCGTCGGAACGGGCGTCGTGGTGCTCGCAAGCGCCTTACAAGCCGCGATCATCACAACGGATACCGTTCGAACCCAGTGGTTCTTCTCGCTCTTGACGGGGTTAATCATCTGGCCCAAGACGTGGATCTTACTGTTCATGATGCTGTCTATCACGGAAGTGGCCCACGTCGGCTGCGAGGGCGTCACTATGGGCTTAGTCCTCTCTTTCCAAGGGCTTGGGACCGCAACAACCAGCTCCATCGCTGGCTGGATGAGCAACGCCACAAGCTCACGAGTAATTGACGACGATGCACACGACACTCGAGTGCGAATTTTGTGTGCAGCCGCCGTGGTTGCAGTCGTCAACTTGTTCTCCGCAGCGGCAGTACCGTGGCTTCCACGTTCCAAGCTGGAGGCGCAGCAACTTCGAGCTTTCGGGGGCTACAACAGGAGAGGCGCTGCCTTCCTCGCACTGCTCTTCGTCCTGCTACTAGCGCTCGTGATTACAGACAAGCTAGTAGCCTAGCACGTGTGTTTCTGAGTATTAGCTTTTCTTTTGCCCCACGCTTCGACTGGACTGTTGGCCCCCTTTGTTCCTTCGCGCTTGTACAAGCGCTTCCTCCTCCTTCCGTAGCTCGTCATCTTTCTTCTGTTGAATCGCTTGCAAAGTCGCTTTCTGGCGGCGACGCAGCTCGACCCGGTTTAATCCTCTTGTGACTCGCTTGTTCGTAGTCGCAGGTTTGCTTTCACGGGGGGCAACAATGACGATCTTGCCTTGTGAGCTCATTCTTCTCCAGCCCACCTCATCACTTTCAATCTCACTAAAGTTGTCGGGCAGGATGTTGTCCACTTGTAGACCCGGCAAACCTAGAAGATCTCCAGCTCCAGGCTCAGGCAGCAACGCCTTCCAGTACTTCGTGATCGAGTGCAGCAAGTAAAGATGCCGAAACATGGCCCCCATCCGCCGCCGGACGTACTTCTTTCTGTACAGCGCAGTGATGAGGTCACTTTCCGTTTCCTTGACGCCCATTGCCTTACGCCACTGCGCTTCCACTTGAAGGTTGTGACCGACGCGCGTTAGAAGCTCAGCGTGAGATAATTCATGACGCTCTCGAACGCCACGAAGACCTCGCAGTACTTTACGATACAACACTCGGGACTTTTTACGCGTTTCTTCACGGGACCGATGGAACTCCCGATACTTGCGCTGGACGCGCAGCACCGCTCTCACCACTACCGTCTGACGAAACAACCGCCGGCCAATGTGGCCTCGGAAACAGCGCTGTATTTGCCTGGCGCTGAAGTCCAGCAGACCCGCGTACACTTCGCCAAGATAACGCTGTTCCGCTTCAAGAGAACTCACGATACGCGAAGTCTCTTTCAGGCTGAGCTCGAACAGCTCATGAGTCTGGTTCATCCGTGCAAAACTCTCCCGTATTCGTGCTTTGGATACTTGCAATTCATCGATTGACTTTTCTAATGGTGTCTTGGTAAAGTCTTCCGGGTGTGAAAGCCGTCCAGGTGATGTGAGGGCTGCCGCGCTGACATTGGATCTCGAAAAGTGCGGCAACAGCGTACGTGGCCGAGGTGATGCAGTGTCTCGTTGCGTGAACGGCAAATGGGCCGGAGGAGGCCGAGGTAGCACCGTCGTGGCCAGCAGCGGCAAGGGCGGTCGGGCCATCCCGCAGTCAATGGAAAGTATACGTATACTTGTCAAGATGAGCTAAAGATGGCAAGATAAAACGACAAGTTTTTTCTTAAACGTTTTTTCCCACCAAGAGCCACACACACTGAATCGGCCATGCTGCGGCTTCTCTTCGTGCTCTTCTTGCTGTCTGTTGTTGCTGTTGACGGACGTACGAGTAAACTCGTTGGGACACAGGCTTACCGGCAGGCGCCTTCGCGCCCGCAAGTGAACGAAGTGGTCTTCAGCAACGAAGAGGAGAGTCTGCTGCGTGGTCAACAGAGCAACACCGCCCACATGCTGGCTGCGCGTTTGCCTGGCAAAACCCCGTTCGACGTCCAGAAGCGCTGCATCCAGCTGGGACTTCGCTGCGGAGGCGACGCCAAAGCTCCCGAACGGAACTCCGAGAAGTGGCGAGCGCCACGACGCGATCGAAACTGAGGACGCTCAAAGCTCCTGTAATAGCGAAAGAATGCATCAAGTGATCTCTCGTTACTTTGCTTGGAGCTTACTGCTCAGCCCTTCTAAGCTACACGTTGCTAGGCTGGTACACGCTGAGGTCGTGAAGCTCCGTTCCAATGTCCGCATGCTTATTACGGCTTAGTTACCGAAGCTGCAAGCCTGAACCACCGACATGGCTGTGGTAAGCGAGAACCAGGTACATGCGGCGACAGGGAAGTTGCTCAACAGATACAAGGCCAAGCCGCAGAAGGTCAGGTTGAAAGCTATGCCCGGCACGACCGAACTCCACAACGGGAGCTCTTGGGACACGCACGACTTGCCCTCAAACGCTCCCGTCTTGTAAAACTTGGCCAGGCGTTCTTCCTTCTCGGCAAACCGGTCCTTCAACCTGAAGTAAAAAACAGCAACAATGGTAAGTTAACGAGAAAACTATTCACCACAACATCGACGCACCATTGACCCATGTGCTCCTTGTGCTTCGCCAGCGTCGAGCGGTGATACCGCTTTACATGTATGTGAACCTCCGTCGGGAACTGGCCTCGGGCCAATCGCACCGGCGATGGCCGGACGCCGTCCATGAGCTCCGGATAGGCGACAGTGAGGTCCACGACATATTCTGGGGAAAGCTTTTCCATGCAGAGCTCGAAGCCCTTGACCCGGGGCTGCAGCACGTAGTTCCATCTCGGCTCTCCTTGCTTGTCGGCGAAGTCGTGACTTTTCTGCAGCGTCTTGTCATACAGCGCTGTGCCCTCGGGGAACATGGCGAGCCACGAGCCCATCTTCACGTCTCTGTAGGATTGAATGTCGTCGGCCAGCCTCTGCTGGTCCGTGGCCCAGCTGCGGTTGATGTACGGGTACTCAAGCAGCATCATGGTCCAGCCCAGACCGGGCGTGTAGCGGATAATGCTCTTCATCATGATACGGATGCGATCATGTACGCCCAGACGTATCGCCAGGTTCCAGAAGAAGATCCAGTCCACTTCACTGCGGTGGTTGCACAGCAACAGCACGTGCTGCTGAGGCTCGAACTGCATCGAAGCTTCATCGGACGTGACGACGAGCTTGACGCCTCCCACGAGTTCCAGAAGTCCACTCATCATGGCGAAATAGTGGTCTTCTATGAAGCGAAATACCGGGCGGCACTGGCCAATCGACAGGCCGAAAGTCCAGCGTAGCAGCTTCAGTGGCCACAGCACAAAGGCGGCGTTCAGGAAGGCGCAGAGGACCAGTAGGAACAGGTAGCCGCAGCCCAAGACACGGCCACGCCACGTCGCAGGAGACTCAAACGAGGTACTGGGATGTACGGCCAGAGTATGCGGCTCGGTCTCGGGCTCTACGGCGCCCGCATGGGGCGTGGAGGCGACGTGCGCGGCGACAGAAACATGACTTCGACTCATGGTTTCAGATTGCGGAATGAGCTTCATCAAGATATATACACAGGTACAGTAAGGTATATACATAATGAACCTCTAGATGACACTACTACTGAGAGTCTATTTGAACTAACAAGTCCAATGTATCAAAGCGTGTATCAATTTGTTCGTACTAATATCACAGTTCATAGGTTATGCGATGTAGTGTCGTTGCATTTCACGCACATTACTGTACTGGTTGTTGACTACTGTGGGACATGTGGGGATGGTAGGTGACGCACATAGTGAAAGCAAGATGTCTGCTTGGAGGGAGAGCACGTCTTTCGCAGCTCTTGGCCATGAGAAGAGGAATGGCAGTGTGGCCTCAGCGGATGAATTGGTGGGCTGGAATCAGTTGATGGCCACGCTGAAGATGTAGATGTTGTACGCCACGCAGTAGGCGAGCGAGGTGAGGAAAGCAGAGGCTGTGAGCGCGCCGGCGTGGTCGGTGAAGCCTCCGTACATGCGCACGAGCTGCGCGTCCAGCTTCTGCATTGGCAGGATGGGGATCACAGCGAAGGCGAGGCCGTTGACGCAGCACGAGACGAGCTCCAGCACGGCGATGGACCAGCGGCGGTGCGTGGTGTCCTCGTCGTCGCTGGACGGGAAGTATGACGAGCGCTGGATGGTCGTAAGCAGCGTGCTCACGAAGACCTTGAAGATGGTGTTGAACGACAGCGCGAGGCCCACGACGCCGCCCTCCGAGCCTTCCTCGATGATCTCAGTGACCGGAACCAGCAGCAGCAGCGCCATGACGCCCGTGGACACGCCGGCCAAGCCTGTGAGCAGGATGTACACCGCGGGACTTCGGTACAGCGCAGGAATCACCAAGACGGCCATGAGAACTTGCGGCCCGATCGTCATCGTCGGGGCCGCGGCGAACAACTTCTTCCACAGTACGTTGCGGAACTTCCACCTCCACACGAGCACCGTGAGGATCATGAAGAGATCGTTGAGGCTGTTGCTGAGCAGCGCCGACGCGCTGTCCGTCGTGTGCGTCCACTGCCTGAGCGCCTCGGTTACTAGCGGGAAGCCGAAGCTGAGGAAAAAGGCGAAGCTCGCGACGACCACGAGGATCTGCCACACGGCCTTCTGCTTGGTGAGCTTCCAGTAGCTCTCGCACTTGCAGCGCAGACTCTCCTTGCGGTAGGCTGGCGCCTCGTCCAGTCCTTCCAGCACGGCCATGATGGTAGCCACGGAAAGCGGCATGAGCGCCAGCAGCACGAGCGGGATCTCGAAGGCTGCAATGACGTTCTGGATCAAATAGACCAGCAGCCTGGCCGAGATCTGGCCGGCCGCGCGGGCCACCAAGTAGTCGGCCTGGAACACGCCTCTCCTCTCCAAACTCTCGCGCTGTGACAGCGTCACGACGGCCGTGTGCACCGAGCAGAAGTTGAGCATGGAGCCGAAGCTCACGCCGCCCATGATCAGCATCATGATGTAGCTGAAGCTTCCGGCCATGGCGTCCTGCAGCTCCTGGGCGAAGAGGCAGCCCAGGCCGATGATGGCCAGACACAGCAGACTGAAGGCCATGCCCAGCACCATGTAGGACTTGCGACGAGAGCCCCAGAGCGGCACGGCGTCGGCGTAGAGCCCTGCGAAGAAGGCCATTGCGGCCGGCACCTCCACGAGGCGATCCATGGCCTCCGTCTGAGGATCTGTGAGCTGCAACTTGGCGCTCACCAGGGGTAGAAGCCCATAACGCGCACCGATGTAGACGAACGAGGACGTGAAGGTGGCGGCCACGAGCCCCATGAATTCGCGAGAGAAGAACTGGACGCCGCCGCCAGGTCGAAGCCCGCCATACATGTCGTAGTTGTAGAAGGCCGGGCCGGCCACGAAGCGGTTCATCATAGTCTTCTCCTTGGTGGACTTTTGATGAGGATATTTCTTGTCTGGGGTCATCAAGGACGGAAAGACCAACGTCAGTCAACGGGGATGGGATGGAGATGGGCATCTCGGTGGTCGACTAGAGGAAATTCTGTACACTGTAGTTGCCCTTGGGCTGCGGGGTTTCATACTCGTCGATAGAGAAGCTCACGTAAATGGGAATGGATGACGGCTGCTGCTCCAGTCTCTTCCGCTCGGCCGCTTTGATGGCTTCATCAGCCCGCTTTGATGGGCTCTCGCCAGCTCTAGTTAAAAAAAAAAACACTTTATTCAAAAGTAACCACATGTAACCAAAGTGTAACCTTACTCTGTGGCGGATGACAGCTTGCACTAGCTCGCACATGTACTCGCCTGGTGACGCCCTTGGTGGAAAGAACTCCTCGATGTACCCATCCAGGTATTTCTGGCTCATGCCGCGCATCGCCTTGATGTGCCGCTTGATGTGCATCTCCCACAGGCCCTCAATCGTGTTGGGTGGAGTCCACCCTTGTTCTCAGGCTTCTTGCGCCGAGAGGTGAGCTCCTTTAGAGGGATCGGGTGCCGTGCGAGAAGCACACACCTAGCGGCCTCAAGGTTTTCTCATTGAAGAGAGCCTGGCTTGCGGCTCGTAAGCCCGGTAGACGTGAAGTTACCAAACAGCCCTCGGGGCTCGGAGAGCTGCTCCAAGAAGGCCTCAGCGCCACAACCCGGTTCGGGAGGGTAATACCCATCCGGGAGCAACTTTGGAGCCGCGGCGGCCACGACGACCGCCTGATGAGCGTGCAGGTAGTCTTCCTGACGCTCGTCGAGGTCGTACGGGGAGACTGCGGAATCTCCCCGGGCTCATGGTCAGTGGCACACTCGTCATCCGAGGAGCTGCCAAACAGGTCATGCTCGGTAAGCGCAGCTTACCAGGAGGCGGCTCATAGTAGAGCGTGTTCCACTCAAGGTGATACTCACCGCCATCACTAGGCGGCGAGCGAGAAGCTTCGCGCTTCTTGGCAGAAACTGCCTTGGTCTTCGAGGCCTTGGCTCGCGCTAGACCCTGAGCTAGGGTGAGCTTGTGTGGAGGAGTGTCCGCAGGCTCGGCCCTCGCAGGCGGACGCTGTCCTCCGGGTCACTTTCTTCACCGCTGAAGACGAGGCCGAGCTCTTCCATGAGCGCTTCGTTGGCCGTGCGGATACGACGGCCTGGAGCCGCAGAGCTCGCTGACGTGGAGGCACCCGAAGGTGCCGGGGCATTGCCGCTAGGCTCTTGGAGATGGATCCTGCGAGGACTTCATCCCGAGAAGTGCTTGTGCACTGTCCGTCGGAGGCGAAGGCATCAGATGCCAGGCTCTGAGAAGAACCTGTGAGCGCGAGGCGAATTACGCAATGCGCTAGGAGCTGCGAGATAGCTGCTCCAGATGGCGGGTCAATCCCCGTCAACAGAAAGGTCTTTGAAAAGGAGTAGACCAGGTGGTCTTCTTCTAATTGTGTGCGTGTGTGTGTGTGTGTGGGGGGGGGGTGTAATGGGACCCAAACGAATGTGTGTGCCGTTACATCCCAATTGGACGAAAAGGTCCCGTCCGTATTAAGTACGGACCTACGTAGTTACATATGCCTATTTGGGGTACGAGATACCCGTTATCCTCTGAGCCAACCATTAGTTAGTTGATTGGGTTTCATTATAGGACTCTTCCAGCTCGTATTGCAGGCCAAACAGAGCCGTCCTATAAATATTTTCAGTCTTAAACTTACCCTCTATTTGGTAAACCGCCCCCCTGAGACCAGGGACTAGTGAACAGTAGTTCACAGGAAGTATTGCATACTTCCAGCACTTCCTCTGTACAACGTGCTGTGTCCCCGTCACACTTTATGACCTACTAATCTCTTTTATGGAGCATTCACTCGGACTGTGACGGGGGTCACACGCACCTTGTCCTTGAGGAAGCGTTAACGCGCCAACCGCAGCAGACGCCTAGCGTCTCTGTTGATCTTGTTCGAGGCCTGGCCTTCTCAGTTGTCCTGCAGTACCGAGTACTAAGGACTTGCGAACTTCCGGGTTAGAGTTTGTGACGGGGCACACAGCACCTTGCACAGAGGAAGTGCTGGAAGTATGCAAAACTTCCTGTGAACTGTCGTTCACTAGTCTCTGGTCTCAGGAGACGGTTAACTATTAGATAGTAAGGTTAAGACTGAATATATTTATAGGAGGCTTTAGTTTCGCCTGCAATACAAACTAAAGGTCTCCTATAGTGAAGCCTAGTCAACTGACCAATGGTTGGCTCAGAGAGTAACGGGTACCTTGTACCTCGTATAGACTTATGCAACTACGCAAGTCCGTACTTAATATGGACGGGATCTTTTGATCCAATGGGATTGACGCCTCGTCAATCCCTCTGCAACGGCACACACATTCTGTTTGGTGTTCCGTTACATCCTCCCCCACTTAGAGGAAGGTCACCTGGTCTTCTCAAATACCTTTCTGTTGACGGGGTTCGACCCGCCAACTGGAGCAACTTTCTCTCTTTGCTCCAGTGCATTTCGCAACTTGCACTTGCACTTCACAGGCAAGATGGCCACGGCCCTCTCATACTCGACCCCACCAATCTGACGTCCACCCGCAGGTTTTCCCAGGCGATGAAGTCCGGAAGACGTCCAGCGGCTTCTTTGCTGGTGTCCTTGTACTTCTCAGACGCAGGCCGGAATTGGACGCTTGACCCCAGGCGAACCGTCGGCCGAGTCTGGACATCCACTGACCCGTTCAGGGTGGCCATCTTGGCCAGACAGCGACGACGGTCAGGATGGTGGCAGTGGAGATGACGACGCCTCCGACGACGCTCAGGAGTCCAAGTGTGAGGACAACCCACCTTCGCCTGCGCCTGCTTCTCCTTCACCGCCCCGGACGTCTTTGTCCCAGCCTGCTCAGACGACATCGTACAAGACGGGCCTGGAAACGGAGGCACCATCCTGAACGCCTTGTCTGTGGCGTCGATGGTGATGGTGGTCTTCCAAGAACCCGGAAGCGACTTGTTCTGCTGGAAGTGGCGGAGGATGTGCTTGAGGCGAGGCCATTGACCACGGGTCTCATTGTCGCCCGAGTTCAAGAAGTCCATCAGGGCTTGAGCGTTGAAGGAGTTGGCTCGAACGCGCTTGTTCAGCTGAGAAGCTTGAAGCTGGAAGAAGTCTCGCTCCCCTTCCAGGACGCGGATTTGCTCGCGCAGCGCCGCCTCCTCTTGGAGGTGGTCACGAGCCATATCTGAGAACTCGGAGTCCATCTTGGCTCGTTTCTTCCCTCGCGGACTTTAGCTCTTGTTGGTGCCAGAGCCAGAAGAACTCGAACTCTCGCTTGAGCTTGTCGTACTTGGATTGGAGATCCTGGAGGGCGTTATGACTTGGACCTTGGACTGCAGCTGCGCCTGAGTCTCGGATAGCAGATTGTTGGCGACCACGCTCAAGAAGCTGAGGCATCAACGATAACGTCCAGAACATCCGCTCCGCGAAGCACTCGAACGGGAAGCACATCATCACTGACGCTACTTCCCGACGCACTTGGAGGGAGTTCAGCATGCCTTCAAAGTTCCACGGCAGAAGGCCGGACCAGCTGAGGAAGCGGCCGGTGCAACATCTCCCGCGCCGACGTCTGACTGTCAACCAAGTCACCCACGTCCTGGATGTCTTGGCTGGACATGCCAAAAATAGGCATCAGCGCTTCAACTCCGCCGTATCCGTCTTGGACGTACTTGCCACCCCGGTACGCTGCCGCGTGAGCCGGCACTCCGACGATAAACGTCTCGCCATCCGAAGATCCCGTGGTGGAAACCGAGTGACGTGATGGCCGAATCGTCTGAAAGTTGCGTGGACTTACGCGAGCTCCCAGAAGTACTCCGGTCTTTTGGAGCTCAGCAGCCGTGTCCATGGAGAGGAGGCCGACCACCGCCGACACCACGCTTGGAGTCTTCTGTGGAGGATCCTCCTGGGCGGAGACCCCTTCATCAATCGCGCCCGCGCCCTTGACCCCAGACGCAGAGTCAGCCGCCGTCTCGCCCTCAGGGACAGGGCGCTCGCTGACAGAACATCTTTCGGAGCTGGTGGAGATTTCGTGGCGCCAGGGGCCGCCGCGTGGCTGACCCCGTCATCCCTGACATCCGCGGCAGCCGAGTCCCCGCTCTTGGGGGCGCTTGTGCTACCATCCGAGCTGTGGGAGGCTGCGCCGCCGCCGCCCGGACCATCTGAGCCCGCCCCGGTATCCCGCACGTGGGTGACCGCAGGCGGAAGTTGCCCAGAGGCCGGTGGCGGGGCGCTGGAAGCCGAGGTCTTCTTTGCTGGCATCGCTTGTGTGCCGCGTTGGAGATTTCGTTGTGAGCGTCGAGTCCTTCCTCCCGAAAGTGAAAAGGAAGGGAAATGATCCGGCTGGGAAAGGGCGCAGAGAAGGGCGGCAATTCCTGGAAGTTGCCCAACGGTTTTCACGTCCGGACTTTTTCTCCGTCCAAGATTTCCAGACTCGTGTGATCTAGCCATGACCCGTCAATTCGCTGAATGAGCTCTGTGGTGGCTCGATGGACTAGAGGGGCGGTTGACACGAGGCGGTCCTGGATTTTCCCAGACCGGCTGAACTGTGCTAATGATTGGTTGACAGTGGAGACAAATGCGACAGTCTTTCGGATCGCTGCGAGAGTGCTACGTGGAGTGTACATGGATTGGAACTCGGCAGTGCTCTCGTTGCAGCACGTATAGGCCTCGACATTCCCGGACAACGTCGATCCCGGATGGCATATCCCGGACGATGATCATCCCGAACGGGATTTCCCGGACGGAGTCAAGTTCCTGACAGTGGGTGAGGCCCTGGTGCTCCCGATGAACCATGCCGGTAGAGCCACCCGCCTTGACGTGTTGTAAGCCCGACCAAGTCCCCCAAGTTGCGCCAAGATGGCACACATATATCGACATCCCGGACGTGAAACCTCGGACGCGAGATCCCGGACGGAGATCCCGTCCGGGATGAAACAATCCCGGATAGCAGGATCCAAGTATACTAGAGCCAAGTCAAAACCGACCCACCAAGTCGACCGTCCAAGATCTGTCAAGATTCCATGGAAAGTTCCATGACTTGAAGAAGGATTATCGACCCATCGACTCTCACTCAGAGTTTGTATACACAGAACGTCACTGACAAGCCGGCTATACAAAGATCAAGATAACTCAGGTACGCGTGTCCCTACCCGTGTACCCACATCAGATAGCAAACAGATAGCAAACATAAAACCAAACAGAGTTCGTTTTCCCATCCACTGCGCAAGTCCCCCGGCAAAGACCGCAAGAGCGACGCACGCGTGAAGGCCTCTTGGCATTACGTCCAAGCGAGGAACTCCCACCTGCATTCAAGCCGAGTCAGGGTTCTCCCTGTTTCGTGTTCTAGTTGCGGCTGTACTCCATTAGGGGTCCCGCATTTCATTACTTATCTTTTGGGTTGCTTTGAGTAGCCGCAACCTGGAAGATCGATTGAGAGTGCTATTGTGTGGTAGGATTGTTCGAACTCTTCCCTCATTTTTGGGGGTGGTTCGTTTGGGAAGGATCGTCCGGGATTGACCAGTATCCCGGAAGTGCGATCCAAGTAGACTGGTGTTCAGACCCACCGTCCGAGGGTCTATAAGAATAAGTGACGGCTGTGTGTGTATATAACTCTGTATTGTATTTGGTTATCTGGGTTGTGGAGGCTACGTCCAAGGTTGGTTACGTCCAGACTCCCACTCAAGACCGAAACTCGAACGACAACTCATTTCTCGGTGCATCTCCGGAACCCGAAGGCGGGCCAACAGGGGTTAACACAAGGGACACACGCCAATCTCGGTTGGGACTTCCCGTCTGAGATTCGTCCATCCCGGAAGTAAGTGCTTGAACGCCAACACTTCCGTCCGGACTTTGCACGTGCCGCTATACACCTGGGCGACCAAAAGGCGTTCACCCACCTCGCCACACATCGCTCAGCGGATTACGTGCCGCTCCACGTGCATCACCAGGGCAATGCCCAAAGATGCTCCGACGTATCGTCGACCATGCTATCAGCATGCAGCGATGGCTCATCGCTCAGTGGATTACGTGCTACTCCACGGTCAGTCCGTGAGCCTTGCTCGGGACTCTTGTATCGGTATCCACTACATCGGACAATCCGATGTCTAGCCCATCGACCAGGCCCAGTGCTCGCGCCAGTAGCGCTTCTGCTTCCTAGCAGTGGAGGGTTCATGACTCGCCATAGCTCCGCTGCGCGTTACGCTTGAGGTCTTCGACCTCCAGTCAATCCATGGCTCGTGGCATTCAAGCCACGTCATGCCCAGGATGAGGTCATACCTCGCATCCAGGTCCAAAACCAAACAGCATTCCACGCTATCGAAGTCCAGGAACTTCACACCCAGGTCCACAGGAACCTTGGGCACCGTGACACGGGCCCCCATCGCGAGACGGGCGGTGACGATGTGCTTACAGCGCCTCAGCATACAGCGGAATTCCTTCCATCGTGGAGCGTCAAGCGTAATTGCCCGACGCTCCGGAATCGATAAGGATCCTCCATGGCTTCTCAAAGCCCTTCACGGTCGCCTCAACGACCAGCAAGCCTGGCTTGCATACCCGTTCCGTGTTGTTAGAGAGAACGGAGCTCTTCGGAGCTAAGCCCTGTCGACCTCCTCCCTGAGGTTCATCAGAACTCATTTCTTCCCCAGCAGCCTACTGGTTGTTGCTGTTTTCCCGCCCCGAGCCGCTCGCTTGCTTAGAAGCAGAGTTCTGCTTGTCGGAAGCCTGACACCCTTGGCTTAGCGGGCATCCCGCCTTCAGGTGACTCGTGCCACCGCAGACAAAGCATCGGCGAATACCTCTGCGCTGCTCCGCAGCTCGAAGGTCGCCCTCCCCTTCCGAGGCTTCAGCATATCTGAGATCCATGGGCTCTGGTCCGCTCGAAGTGCTAGCAGCGTGATTGTACCACCCAAGTCTAGCAGACTTAAAGTTGAACTCGGCATTCGATGCCACGTTCACAGCTTCCTCAAAAGCGGTAGGGTGAACACGGAAAACTTTTCTGGCCACGCCAGTGAGCAGGCCTTCCATGAAGACGGTCACAGTCACCGTTCTGCTCGCGCAGTGGGCTTATCGACACGTGAAAGTTGGTCAGTGCAACATACAGCCGAAAGACGTCATCGTATAGACTATCATTCCACCGATACTTGTCGGCCGTGATACGCCACACCACGTTCAGGCGTCCAAAGTAATTCTCCACAATGACGCGATCACTGGATATCTGGTCGTTGCTGGTCTCTTCTGCGCGGCTCAGCGACCTCCCTTTCTTGGGGTGGATGCACCGTAGGTAGTTGGCTGGCCCCAAGTACGGACCTACGTAGTTACATATGGGTACGAGATACCCGTTATCCTCTGAGCCAACCAAAAATGGGAGGCATCTTTGGAATGGATGCACTCCGGGGTCTGGCGACGTCGTCGCCGACAGACCAGGTCGAGCGCATCAATGCGTTCGACGCGTACGAACGCGGGCTGATCGCTCGCGTTCAAGGCATCATGCAAGCTACGCGGTTACGCCAAGGCCGTCACAGCCCAAGCCGTTGAGGCTGAACGTGACGCCCTACGAAGGGAAGGAAGGAGAGAACCTTCACTTCTGGATCCGAGAAGTACTAACCACTGTACCGTCGGCTAGTCTCACCGAGACCAGCCCGCTTCCCTTGCTCTCAAGGCGGGCATCGCATAGGAGAACTTGTTGCGATTCCGAGCAACACATTGCCGTCGGGCAAAGTTCTTCGACGCCCCTGAGTCAATCAAGACTCTCACGGGATTTTCATATCCCCGTACACCTGCGTGTACCACTAGCAGCCTCCGCTGCTCTTCCTCGATTCAAGAGTGCATAGACTCTTAGGGGCTAGGCCTCCATGGCGCGCGCCACCTGCGCACCTCTCACGGAGACTCAGGCTTTCCCCAGTAGGGAGCCCCGCCCCTACTGGTGACCTGCGTTCCCTTTGGGCGCGGCTTTTGCCAGCGCCCACGTGGACATTGGGGGCGACTTAAAGGTCGCGGGAAGGTTCGCCTTCCTTGTCCTCCTGCAGGACAGAAACGTTGCATGTGTCCAAGCTTCCCACAAGCGAAGCAGCGGATGTCGCGCTGCTCGGCCGTGCCCAAATCCATTCGTTGTTCGCTGGTGGCTGCCAGGCAGTCACAGGAGTAGGAGCTTGCTTATGGCTGTACTCCTCTTGGAGGGCAGTTTGAACGGCTGCCTCCAGCGTACTCGCCTGGGCGCGGAACAGATGCGTCCGCGCCGGGCCTACCCGTAGGCCGGGACAACCTCGGGAAGAGGGTCCGCCGCCATACCGGCGATGAGAGTTCGTAATTCCTGGATAACTCTAACTCCTATTACCCTGGCGGGTAGAAATGAAGAGTGATATCACGCGATATGCTGATTAGGCGGCTGGAACACTCGCGAGATCTAAAGCTTCAGCTCTCCGGATAGTTTTGAGATCGGACAGCTCACGCTTTGTTGCTCCGTTTTGAGCATGGCCGAGCGCCGTCTCAGCTTCTCTGATCCAGAGCAGAAGATTCTCTCCCTCCTTACCTGCAAAGGCCTTAACCCTCAGCATGAGTGGTTTCAGTCGGCCCGACCTCTCCATATTCGGAGTACCTGTCGCGGACGCAACCGACTCTCCTATCCTTTTTTGAAGGTGCTCCAGCAGGGCATTCTCATAATTAGAGAACGCCTCCCGACGCGAGTTGACCGCATCGGGGCTTTGCGCAGCAACGCCCTCAGGGCCCAGCAGGGACATGACCTTACTAAGCCCATCCTGTTGACCCTGATTCAAATTGTCAAATTGGTCCATCCTCACAGAGGATTCAGTCGTTCTGACTCAGGTGTAGGAGTGCTACCAAGTACAAGAGGGCTGCAGTAGCTCTTTGCCTAGAGGAAGCTTAATTAAGGTCTACGACCTTCGTTCTTATGCCAAGAACAGGGGTGAGTCAAGCGCATTCTCCTAGATACTATATATATAATTAAGAAAGGATCATCTGCTCTACAGCGTGTTTTCCAAACTGAATGTATTGATCTTCGCGAGACTATATCCTATTTGGTGGGACCAAACGTTTCGGACCAAATCTAGGATGTGATCGGGCTACGCTGCGGCGGTGCTGGCACATAACCACGGGGGCTGGATCAAATTCTAGGCGCTGTCGCACCCGAAGAAAGGCGTCTGTGGTGGAGCAGATCCGTAGATTTTCTAGAATCCTAAATCACACACACAGCTCCCAGACACCGACTAACGGAGGGGGTATTCCGACGGCCGTGTAGTTGCTGAGTGGTTCACCATGTGGACCCGTCGGCGGGCTGGTACAACTTTCTCGTTGACACGAGATACACACTGGTGATCCTTGTGGGGGCTTGAGAGGGNGGGGGGGGGGCGCGGGTATTCCTGCGCACGGGATCCGATGTCGATTCGGCCTTGAGCTTCTTGAGCAGGCCTGTTGGATCCACAGTAGAAGTGCGTGATCCGAAGGTGTTCCTTTCTTGAGGTCGCCTTGTTCCCTTGCGGGGTTGTCCTCGTTCCTTTCCGTTGCTTGCCGCTTCCAATAGCGGGATCTTGAGGACCGAAGGGCTCGCGCTGCCTGGCCAAGCTATCCAGGGGGGATGTCACGTGTGCAGGAAGATCGCAAAGTTCACTTGATCTATGTATGGGGGCCAAATAAATCCCCTATACGATAGCCAAGTGAGTCTTCTTGTGCAAATTCGGCTCTGATTTATGTTAGGCTCCGGCTACTCCGGGCCACCCGATTCCTATCCCTTGCTATCCTCGTATGCGCAATCCAAGATACATACCCTACGTGACCCCCGGATCCGGCACTGGATCTTCAGATCTGAGATCCGCCACTGGATCCTCAGATCCTTACCCGGATCCGGTACAGTATCTTCAAATCTCGGATCCGGTATTGGATCTTCAGATCCCTACCCGGATCCGGTACATGATCTTCAAATCTCAGATCCGATATTGGATCCTCGGATCCCTACCCGGATCCGGTACAGGATCTTCCAATTTCGGATCCGGCACAGGATCTTCCGATCCGGGATCCATCGCTGGATCTCGGATCCCCCGCTAGATCTTCCGACCCCGAACCTACGGTTCTCGGGATCCCTAACCTCCCGATCCTGAGATCTCAGATATCCGGAACCCGAGACGAGACGGGCCGTTGGAGCCAGACTCTGTCTGTCGCATAGTCGATATCCCTCTTGGAGTCCAACTGCCGGGTCGGTCTTATTTGTAGCAAATCACTTCACCACACGTCCGCTCCTAGTTACGGCTACGGATATGGATGCGGCTACCAATACGGTCATTGATCTCTTACCCACGACGAAGAACACGGCAAGAACAGAGAAGCGTTTGGCTCTGAAATAAGTGAATAAGTGGCTGGGCGTCATCGAAAGGGCTCACGAAGCGGCCTGCTGAACTGAACGCGCACGCCTCACCAAGCCCAGGACCATCATGTACACTTGCGCGTTGCTGTCATCGCTCCAGCCATTCCAGAGCATCATGTATACTTGCGCGTTGCTGTCGTTGCCGTCGCTCCAGCCATTCCAGATTGTCTGCCATGTCGAGTTCAGCAGCAAATCGCTTACACAAATTGAAGAGTGGGTTGCAAAATTATAGTCCACGTGCTCCAGGCGGGGCTCTCTGTAAATTATCGGACCGTTCTGTATATAGCGCACGGTTCTCGGCAAAAAGACAGCCCCCTCTGCAGAAATAGAGCACGCTCTGTAGTTTTCTCGCTGTTTCTGTGGATTGTCCATATTTCTCTGTAGAAATCACCCTCTCTCCAGCAAGTGTCCCACGGACTCCCCCATGTCGTCAAGACACAAAACAACCTGGTCAAGTACAGTAGTCTGCGTGAATACCCAACGGGTCATGATCTAATATCCTACCACAAAGCATGACATAGAACCCATGACGAGACGAGAGGATGGGCAAAGGTACTGAGCTAAGGTGGAGATGGGCCCATATAAATCCAGCGTATGAGCATTTGAATAATGGCGCACTTTTGGCGATCTTCCTCGTGAGCGAAACATCCACCACTTCCAAACTCGCGCCTACAACATCAAACCCATCACTTCCCCATGCCCTCTACTCCATCAAAGGAGAATAAGAGCCATACAAGGTTGATCTGCTGTGGTGCGAAGACGCTTGGGAGAGGGTCACTGGCATTGTTGGCACCACTCGGGTTTAAGAAACAAAGGGAGCGTTAATTTCTTGCTCAGCTAATATATATCAGTACTGGCTGCTCTTTGCTCCAGCACTCGATGGACCATCAATCGTCATACACTGCGCGACAGATCATATCGGACACCCACTTACAGTGCTCTGGAGCTGTCAATACTGCGAGTTAGACTATGCTATTTAGATATATGCGAATCGTTGACAGGAGAAAAAGCCTAGTAGCGCTAACGAGCGCGAATTCGATCCCTGTAGGGGACCTCCAATACAACTTTCCACTTTCAGCACCACGACAGATCAGATCGGACAGTACATACTATACAAAAATCAAGTGTATATTAGCAGCTGAAATTTGTGGTCACAGTGCGTGTATGGGTGGATGGCTGCGAGGACCGCGGAGTGCACAGCTCATTCGAGAAGATGCCGAAGACCAAGAGGCCCGTTTTAACAGAACGAGAGAGAGGGAAGATTGATGACCTCTTTGAGGCTGGAGCGTCAAAGCGCGCCATCGCGCGAAGCCTCGGCCGTAGCCCCGACACCATCTGCCGTGCACTGGCTCCCAAGCCTCCACCCAAGGCTCGCAAGACCACGAAGGCTCCCAAGCGAAGCGGAGCGCCCCCAGCACTGACCGACCGCGAGGTCAGGCGTCTTGTGCGCACAGCGTCCCGTGGCGAGCACTCGATGTAACGGGACGATTCCCGTTACAAAAGTAGGTAGAAGTCACAAAGTCCCAACAGGCTGTGACTTGGCACTCTGTCATTGGACAGAAGTCGCCCTTTAGTATGCATATTATCCAGTTAGCGTGCAGCACCTCTATCGGTGGCTGTCAGCTGAGCTCGGCTTAAGTACGGTTTCGCGACCGTACTTTAATATCACTYAGAGTCAATTTTGCTTATAATTCCACGGGTCTTGGTGTAAAGCCCAATACATTGCTTCCTCACAACCCCAGCGAAAGCTTACGTATCGGTAGCCTTTGGCCCCGTTACACTTGACGTCGCAGTTGAAAGCCGTGTTGGACCTCGGCGTGCACGTGAGGACCATCCAGCGCGTCCTCGTGAGGGTCGACTGGCTGGTCTTCGAAAATGGTCAACACGCTTCCGTTGAAGCCTGAGGACAATGCTGCTCGCTTCACGTGGGCAACGGAGAAGCTGTTGCTGAAAGACGCCGGGTCCTATTGGGATTCCATTATCTTCTCTGATGAGAAGAAATGGAACCTCGATGGGCCCGACGGCTTTCAGCAATATTGGACCGTCCTCCCCGAAGGACCAAGCGAAGGCTAGCAGGGGGAGGATCGGTGATGGTGTGGGCTGCATTTAGTGGGCGAGAAAAATCCCACCTGGTGGTTTTGAATAGGAAGCAAAACTCGGACGACTACGTCTACACGTTGCCCGAGTTTTTGCTTCCCTTTGCACATGCCAACTACGGTCTAGACTACATTTTCCAACAAGATAAGGCCAGCATCCACACCTCAGCGCGCACTAAGGGCTTTTTTGCGGGCCAGGAAGGCAACGTGCTCGACTGGCTCTCAAAGTCACCCGACTTGAACCCTATGGACTAATGTTGACTTTCAATTACTTGGTAATTACAGTAATTAATAGTAATTACCGCAACGAGTTGGTAATTACCGGGTAATTACCATCTTCAAGGAGTGGCAGATGAAAGATTCAGTCTGATGCGGAGCGCGCAACTTCTAGCAGATTTGGACCGCCCTCCCCCTTACCCACACACAAACAAAGCACGCTCAAAGCCACCGCGCAAGAATGGTAAAGCCCTCGCACCCTGCCTGGCATCACTTCATTGTGCTGGTGCCAAGACGCGCTACCCGCCCAAAAAGCAGCACCCAGACGTAAAGTGCAAGTACTGCGGGCACGAGATCCGCAGCGCCAAACCGACAGCGTCCCTTATCCCGCACATCCAGCAGTGCGCTGCGGTGCCGGACAACGTACGAGCCAAATATCCGCTCTCACAGCCATGCGCGAAGCGGTCGCGCGCTGCCGATATTGGAGAGGGAGATCTCTACACGCCGAAACGACAGCGCGGGTCGGGATCCAG
>KV730939.1:4681-17058 GCA_000500225.2 Phytophthora pinifolia
GTCCCAAACGAGTATATATCTTATTCTAAGTATTGGTAGAAGTTCGTGCAAGCGACACTCGTATCGTAGAAAACAATGTACTGAAAAATCTAATACAAATGAAATCTAAGGTTAGATCGGAAGCCTATCACTTTTGAACTCTATAATTGATACCACGTGCGACACTCGTGAGAGCCGTTCATATCCTGATTTATCCTAGGCCTCACATAAACGCGCGCTAGCAGAAGCACAGGACGCCAGACGGATGCCTTCCGTAGGCTCGCTTGAGCACACGCAGCCGGCCCTTAAGCGCTTGGGTCGACTACTTGCCCCACATGGCGCGCGCCGCTTGCCCTGGACAACGAGTCTTTTGTCTGGTTCATCGATAAGGTTAGTCCGCATCGCAAAACAGGAAGATAAGTGGAGGCAAGCATGTCACTTGAGTTCATTATACGTGATATCATAAATTATTTTTTTATAAAATTTAATTTATTTTTTTCCCAAATGATGGTGCAAGCAAGTCAGCATGCAAAACGCAATACGCGTCTCCTTTCCTCAACGCAATAATTACGCCAAAGTGAACGAAAAAGATACGCTCTGCCGCAATATTCTCCATTCAGATCCACTAGTCGAGCAAAAGGATGAGGAATTGACACCTAAACGCAGTCACCCAAAGGCCTCACCCCCGTCACACGTCCTGCCGATCCCTTGGTGTCCTCCTTCGAGGCTGGCGTGGTAATGGTGCAAGAAGTCTTGTTGTAAATTCTCTGGCGCCACTAACATCGCGAACCGGTCTCGATCTGCATTTCGTCGCCCAGACATTGGGCAGTAGACCAGCAAATCAGCTTCATCCACGTCGTAATCTTCGCACACGACTTCGCTTCATCTGCCGCCAGATCGGTCACGTCTCCCTTCAGGTACGCCTTCAAATTCACGATCCACACTTCTTCGTCTTGCGCTAGTCGGATACGGTCGATCCTCATACCTTGTACCAGTGCCTCCTGCAAGGCTCCAGCGGGTTGCCTTCTCCTTCGCGCTGATCTGGTGACTGCGGTTACTTGGATCGCAATCTCGGTTTGCTTCGGCATCAGTACTTCGTCCAGCCGGTTGAGGGTGACCAAATCTTCCAGTTCTCCTTCCGAGGTAACGATCTTCCCTGCCCCGCTCTGTAACGCTGCGCTGGCTAACCTGGTTCCAGTCTCTCTTCATTCATGAATCGGTCAAGCCTTCAACTTTTCGAACACCTTCTGTCGTAAGAGTTGCAATCCAGGCGCCTTGCAGTCGATCTCGCCTCGCATCTGCCCAATGATCAGGTTGGAATCTCCGCTCACGATCAGCCGTCCCCTGTCCGATGTCACCAAGAGATCGAAGCACAGCAACAGTCCTCGGTATTCGGCCTCATTGACGGCTAGGTCGGGTGCAAATTCTGAGGCTGCCGCTACGATCGACCAGTCAAGAAGCCTCCACACGATGGCGCCATTTGCCCCTGCCTGCTGGCTGATCCTTCGAAGCTGACAACGAGCAGCTCTTCGCCTGCATCGACTGTTGGCCGAGGCATAGAGATCGTTTGTCGCGGTTGCTTCTTGGGTTCGATCGCTGCGAGAATCTCATCAACTCCTTCGCGGGGTGTGATGCTAGCCGCGAGGGTCCCCAAGATCTCGTCCTCACCCTTCTCGCACTTCCTGATCTTAGCGACCAACTCGACAAGAGTGCAGCCCATCGACAAAGCCGCCCGTTGAATGCAACAGCCATGCCAGAGTCGAGTGTCGTGTCAGCACTCGAATTGATCGGCCAGCCAGAGATGTATAGCAAATGTCTAAGATCCTGAGAAGCGCCAAAACTTCTTTGTCGACGGTCCCGTAATTGATCTCGTTGGCCTTCAGGGTACGCCTCGTGAATGTCACGGGCCAGTACGTGCCATCATGCTCCTGCATCAAGGCTGCCGAGATCGCCCATACCGTTATGCCTCCGACACCTCCGACCGCTCCGACATGCACATAAAGTGGCCATTAGACGGGGTGTCACACACCAGTATCACCTGACCCGCGCTCCGCGCGACCCAAACTCCCTTAGCGGCTCGCTGCGCTCGCTAGCAGCAGAACCCTAAGTCCGCTCCGCTCGCTGCGTCAGAACCTTAAGCCCGCTGCGCTCGCTGGCGTTTCGCTTCGCTTGCCAGAGGCGGCCGTGACATCCGTCCCCAAAGCTCCGACCAATCATCAAACGAGGCTGACAAAATGACTTGATGATTGTATGCATATCAGATGTGCAGAGGGATAGGGTAAAGTGTTATCTCCGACCGAGGTCTCTCTCAACATTTGTATGTGTCTGTCTTAAGTACGGTCGGAGATTTGATGATATTCATTCATATACCACATGTTACGATTCGGGTCTAGACACAGCAAACTAACGACAGGAACAACACCCAAAGAAAAAATGAAGTGTCCTATTCCTACTTGGATCCTTGTCTGCTCTTCCTTCGAGTCGTGATCCTTATGCGCCAACTTCGAGAGCTCCTACACCATGAAAAGAGAGCTGGTGCTCAGCGGGATTCTTCAGCCGTGTCCCTCTGGCTGCGGTGCATCGTCGCTCCGGCTTGAAGTTTCAAACCGAAGGCAAATCGCAACACGCCACGACAAGCACCGCGAGTCTCGGCGGTCGCCGCCGTGCGCCAAACACCAGGCTCTACGGGTTGCTGCTTGAGACCATGTAGCTGCCCCGCTCCGTTCGAGAGCATATTGTGGCTGGCTTCTGTTTCGTGCTGAGTATCATGGGTGCCTCGACGATCGGCCTGTACATGTGGTTCGGCGTGAAGCTCCAACTTCCTCCCCGTCACTGGCCATCGGTGACGATAACACCTTTCTGCTAGGACGGAGAAGGGAGACCAGAAGAATCGACCTTCTTCATCGCTCTTGAGCAGAACTCGAGGACACGATTTTATCCGAGTCTGGCTCCATCGGCCCCAGTATCTTATGACTTCTGCGGCTGAGTCGGTGGCATTTGCGTTTGGCTCCGATGCCTGCGGTGCCGCGCTTCGCAGCTATGGTGTGCTGTGCTGTGGCGATCAACTTCTGCCGTCAGATGACGCACAAGCGTCGTGAGCATAACTCTTTTTAATGATCATTTTCAAGCGTACCTCGTTCGTGAGGGCCCACGCACCCCTGCGTTCGTCCTTCTGTGACCCCCGTGAATCGGACGCTGACGGATGCGCCGTTGAAGCCATGCCGCAGCGTCCAGGCATGGAGAGTCTCCTCCTCCGCTGCTTCAGAGGGGTACGCTGACAGCGGTGGAGATGGAATGGTAAATGTTGCGACCAGCTGAAAAAGGGGACTGTACTCGCGAGGAAACCGTCGGGCGTGACTCACACAGCAGCTCGACGTCAAACATGGCGCCTGAGCGCTAGCATAACGTTCGTCGAAGTCGCCGCGTTTAGACAGTCTCCACAAGCATTCGCTTCTCTGCTCTGGAAGCGACAGCGAAGCCGTTGACATTTCTTGAAGAGCAGGGGGCGCCTGCAACGAGCATCGGGCCTCCATGCACAGGATGATGGCAGCTATTGCGGCAGCCATAAAATCTGTCGCTGATCGTAAAGACCCAGCCGCCGGCGCTTCCAACGCGACGGGCTGCGCTAGCCACACCTCCGCGGTGTTCGAGGCCTGACCTTGATCGTTACTTGGCCGGCATCGCTTGATCGCTACTTGACCGGCAGCGGTGTCGGTCAAGTAGCGATCAAGGTCAGGCAACAGGCGTGTAGCGGCGTCGCCAAAGTGGCGAAAAATTGGCTCTTTTTCGCAGCTAACCCATTCGATCGCCTTCTGGGATTTCAATGGGTTCACCGCGCTCTCACTCGCCAACTCGCCACGACGTGCGGCCAGCAGGTAGGAGCGTCACACAGCCACAGTCCGTGAGTAGCAGTGTGTGGCCAGAGCCCACCGCCCAGCGCTCCATTGTCGGCGCTACAACTTCCCCACCCCCGCCAGCCGCAGGGCGGGACCGCAGCCGAGCTCCATACACCAGGCACGCACGCACCTGCAAGCAACTCCTGCTGAACGCAGTCAGTTACGGGGCCAAGTGGGTGCAGCTCCAGCTCCAAGGCGCTATCGCTTATTGACCGAACAACTGCAGGCTGATGAAGACGGCCGCCGCCTTGTACGCGGCGCTCGCTGCCTCTCCGACCCTCGCGCTCGGCCTCTCGGTCGTCTCCTCCGTCTGCGGACGCGGGGAGCGGCCCGTGCATGTCGTGGCCGTCTCCGGTGTCTTCTGCGTGCCCTTGCGGCCGTGCGAGGGCTCTGGAGGCGACGAGCCGTTCGCATGTCCGCGGGCAGGCCAGCGAGACGTCTTCGGAGGAGCAGAATTGACCCACGACAGCTGCTGCGCCGTCGTGGACGGCGTGCTGGGCTGCGTGCTGGTCGACGGAGAGAAGACTGAGTGTCTGCCGTCTGCAGACTGGCCGAGATCTAGTGAATTCCCCCGCGTGCGCAGGAGGAGGACGAGGAGCCGAGCGTTGGAGCAGGCACAAGAGAGCGATGTCGTCTTCACCGTGTCGGTGTTTCCAGAGGTTGTGACGCAGCAGACGCAGGAAGTCTCGACCCAGGAAACGCCGGTAGCCACGACCGAGACCCCGATAGCTGCCACAGAAGCGCCAACCGTGGCTCCCGTGACCACGACGGAGGCCCCAGCAGCGACGACAGCGGCGCCCTTATCAACCGCATCAGCTCCAGTGGCTACGACTGAGATCCCAGTGACCACAACCCCAGTGGCGACAACAGCAGCTCCTGTGACGACAACTGAAGCCCCGGTAGTCTCGACGGAGGCCCCAGCAGCTACAACATCAGCTCCTGTGGTCACGACTGAGACCCCAGTCACTGAGGCTCCCGTGGTAACTACCGAAGTGCCCGTGGCAACGACAGAGGTTCCGGTAGCTACAACATCGGCTCCAGTAGCCACGACCGAGGCCCCAGCAGCTACAACATCAGCTCCTGTGGTCACGACTGAGACCCCAGTCACTGAGGCTCCCGTGGTAACTACCGAAGTGCCTGTGGCAACGACAGAGGTTCCGGCAGCTACAACATCGGCTCCAGTAGCCACGACCGAGGCCCCAGCAACTTCAGCTCCGGTGGCCACGACAGAGACCCCAGTGGCAACGACAGAAGGCCCAGTTGCTACTACGGCTGCTCCTGTCTCAACAACAGCGGCGCCCGTATCGCCCTCGTCAGCTCCAGTAGCTACAACGCAGGCTCCGGTATCAACAACATATGCCCCAGCAGCAACGACAGAGACGCCAGTAACGACTGTACCGGTGTCAACTACGGAAGCTCCCGTATCAACAACAGCAGCTCCTGTGACGACTCAGATTCCAGTGGCTACAGCATCGGCTCCAGTAGCCACGACGAAGACCCCAGCGACTACAGCGCACGTCGCTACGACATCAGCCGCGACAACCGCAGCTCCTGTGGCAACGACAGAGGCCCCCGTAGCTACGACAGAAACTCCTGTAGCCACAACGGAAACCCCAATGGCAACGGCAGCAGCGCCCGTGGCCACAACTGACGCCCCAGTAGCGACGACTGAGACCCCAGTGACTACAACCCCGGTGTCTACGAGTACGGCAACTCCAGTCACAGATGCCCCCGTAGCCACGACGGCGAACCCGACGTCGGTAACGCCAACTGCGACGGATGCAGCCACGGAGGCTCCAGCGACGGCGCCAGCCACGATGACTCCATCAACGGAGACACCGGCTGCGACGGATTCGACTACTACGCCAGTAGCAACAACTGCGACCCCGTCAACGTCTGCGACAAGCGCAGCTACTGTGGCCCCTGTGGCGACAACTGCAGCCCCGGTAGCTACCACATCGGTGCCGAGAGCTACAGATGTAGCGACTGAAACCCCGGTTGCTACGGATGTAACCGAAACGCCAGTAGCTGCGACATCGACCCCGATAGCTGCAGATTCAGCTCCAGTGGCTCCAGTGGCGACAACAGCGACTCCGACTGCTACAGATGCAGTGACCGAAGCCCCAGTGGTTACAATAGCGACGCCGACGGCCTCGACGCCGGTGGCTACGGACGCAGCGACCGAAGGCCCAGTGGCTACAAGTGCAACTCCGACTGCTACAAACGCAACAACAGAGACTCCAGTAGTAACAACTGTGACTCCGACCGTATCGACACCAGCTGTTACAGATGCAGTGACTGAATCTCCTGTTGCTGCGACAGTGACTCCGACGACTACGAAAACAGCGACCGAAGCTCCAGTAGCTGCAACATCAACCCCGACGGCACCGACGCCGGCTACTACGGATGCAACGACTCCAGTTGCTACCACATCGACCCCGATAGCTACAGATTCAGCTCCAGCGGCGACAACAGCGACGCCGACTGCTACGAATACAGCAACCGAAGTCCCAGTCGGCACCACGGTGACTCCGACAGCCTCGACACCCGCGTCTACTGATGCGACGACCGAAGCGCCAGCGGCTACAACCGCAACTCCGACTGCTACAGATGCAGCTACAGAGATGCCAACGGCGACAACAGCGACGAATGCAGCGACCGAGAGCCCAGTGGCTATAACTGCAACTCCGACTGCTACAAACGCAACAACAGAGACTCCAGTAGTAACAGCAGTGACTCCGACCGCCACAGATGCAGCGGCCGTCCCAGTGGTTACGACAGCCGCTCCAAATGCTACAGACGCAGTGACTGAAGCCCCAATGGTTACCACAGTGACTCCAACAGCCTCGATACGCGTGTCTACTAACACGACGATCGAAGCGCCAGTGGCCACAACAGCAACTCCGACTGCTACCGATACAATGACTCCAGTGGTTACAACATCGACTCCGACCGCCACAGATCCAGCGACCGCCCCAGTAGTTACGACAGCCGCTCCAAATGCTACTGACGCAGTGACCGAAGCCCCAGTTGCTTCAACAGCGACTCCGACGACATCTACGCCGACTACTACCGACGCAGCGACACCGTCAATGCCAGTATCAACTGAAACGCCAACGTCGACCACATCGGCCCCAGCAACGCCGATTCCAAGCTCCACGAGTGCGACGCCCGTAGCAACAACGCAAACCCCGGCAGATTCGACCGACGGATCGATCTCGGAGACACCTGCGATAACAACGACTGCGCCGATCGTTACTTCTTCTCCGGTCGTGGATTCGTCCGGATCGAGCTCCGCAGGATCGATGTCGGAATCTGCGGGGTCCTCTGGTGGGTCCACAGCGCTGACGTCAACTCCGACGAGCCCGCCTCCTGTTACAGCGACGCCGCCGTCCGATTCTGGCTCGGGTAGTGCTTCTGAAGCACAAACGTCGACGCCTTCGCCGTCTCTGACAAGCCCACCTCCTGTAACAGCCTTGCCATCATCAGGCTCGAGCTCAGGGTCAAGCAGTGCGTCTCCGACACCGACCGCAGCACCGACGGCGACTCCGACGAGCCCTCCCCCAGTAACGGCAAGGCCTCCATCAGGATCGAGCTCAGGCTCAAGCGACGGTAGCTCTTCATCATCCGTGGGCGATTCTGCGTCAGGGTCTGAGGTCGATGGGTCGTTAGGTTTATCGTCCGGCTCCGCGCCGGCCGCAGGTTCTTCATCGAGCTCTGGAGGAGGCGTTTCCTCTAGTTCAGGATCTTCGTCCGGTGTCAGTGGATCAACGAGTGTGTCGCCAACACCAGGAAGTTCTTCGACAGCTGGATCGACTTCGACGGGGTCTGTAAATACAGGGTCAAGGGCCTCAAGCGGAGTGCTGAGCTCCAGTTCTGGCGATGGCACCACTAGCGTCGACAGCAGCACCAGCTCATCGTCGTTGTTGCCGCCTTCGTCGTCTTCAGAGACAGCAGCTTTCATTTCAAGCTCGGGCTCAGGATCGACTGGGCTTAATGGTTCAGGGTCCTCCAACAGCAACTCAAGGGGGAGCGCCAGTCTCGACAACAAGGGCAGCATCAGCACGTCAAGTTCTAGTGCATCTACAGATGCCAGTTTATCGTCGTCGTCTTCGTCGGCTGCTTCGGCAACGTCGTCATCATTGTCGTCGTCGCTGCCATCGTCGTATTCAGCTTCGTTGGCACTGGAACGCTTTACCCCGGTGCCGACCCAGTCCTCTTCATCGAACGGAGTGCTTCAGCTGTCGCCGATCACCGAGAGCAGCGGGAACAGTGCCAACCCTTTGTCTGCGAGCGGCAGCTTGTCTCCAGCCAGCGGAGGTGATAGCGGGGGGACGAGCGTCCTGGCCACGAACACGACGATCTTCATCATTGTGGGGAGCGTGGCGGCGGTGGCTCTCATGTTTGGAGCATTTTACCTGCGTCCCAAGAAAGCCAGCCCCCTCGAGCTGCTGACACCGCGCGAGGCTCCGCCGCCGATGGATCGCACTGGGGCGTACCCGTACGACCGATCGCTCGAGTCGGAGCCTGCTGGTCCGTACAATGCCTCGAGCACATGACTGGATCCATCTAGTCGACAAACAACACCAAAGGAGCACTAGGCAGCAGTGCGTCAGAAGGTGTAGCAAGCAGCTTTTTGAAACATTTTGTAGTGAATACTAGTAGTAATTATGAGCTCGCAAGCTTCGGCTCAACGTTGGCAAAGACATTAACCAGTCCGTCAACGACAACAAAAAAACGAAAAGACGTTCTGGCAAGTGGCAATTCTGGCAAGTGGCAATTCTGGCAAGTGGCAATTCTGGCAAATAGCGTTGGGATTTCCTTGACGAAGGATCCCGCTAGTAGTACACTATGCCGGCGCTCCTTTGGACGTCGCAAAAACCTGCAGGAATTCAACAGCAGAGTTAGCATCAACGAGCACAGAGAGACGAGCTGGCCAATTTTGCCACAAAGCTGCATCTTACGACGCTTGAAGAAATCGTAGCTTGACGCTGCGTCGAACCTCGAGTCCTCCACGACGAAGCTGTCTCGATACTGCATCTGCATCTCCTTGGATCGATCGAGCATGGCGATTACGTGCTGACGGAAATCCACTATGGCCCCCTCGGAATTTGCTGTCTGATCCATGTCGGATGCAGCAGCAGCTTCCAGAGGCTGGTCGTCGGATTCTGCCACCACGGGGCACGCTACGTCACCTACCACGATAAAGGGCACCACGTCCTCCAGCTGGGTGAGTACAGCGCGACAGACCCCAGCGTCCATCTCGCTCGCTAGATTCGTGGGCGGGTGGAAAATGTCGACCGCTGCGTTCTCGTCGTCGGGCGTGGATACCGCATCGTCCTCTGTGGGGCGAGGCCGCTTGTCTGCTGCCTCTTGCATCTGTTTCTGTTGGTGTTGGAGTCGCTTCTGCTCCTTGGCGGCTGCGCGCTTCTGCTTCTGCTTGAGTTTGTACTTCTGCCGTTGCTTCCGGCGTGTAGCCGCCGCCTTCTCTGATGCATCCTTCTTTTCCTGGTCCTTGGCCGTCTCCACAGCCTCCGCGGGCATCACGGGGCTTGCCGACACCTCTGCGTCCGCCTCATGCTTATACACCTGCCACTTGACCGTCTCCACTGGCGGTTGCACCGGTACCAGGCCTCCATAGGGCAGGAACACAGCTTCGTCCTCCGATCCGCTCTGCGTCTCTTGACTCGACGACTCGGCCACGAAAGGCTCCACTGATGGCGCAGTCACCGCCTTGTTCTTGCTGACAGCCAGTGCCTCCGCCTTGCTGGCCAGCAACTTGCGTGCATGCCGCTGCTCTGCAGCAAACGCCTCCTCCTCATCCTCCTCATCCTCGTCCTCCTTGTCATTATTGCTCTGCTGCTGCTGAAGCTGCAGCTGCTGTAGCGCCGCGGGCGTGGGTTGCACGGCCTTGGCCTTCCATAGAAGCTGCTTGAGCAGCGCAGGCTGATTATGATTATGCTTGGGTTGCTTGGGCTGGGGGCGGAAGTGGCGGGCGGACGGAGATCTGCTGCTCCGGCTCCGGTTCTTGGGCTGCTTGGGGTCCTGCGCCTTGAGCTTCTCTTGCTGCGTCTTGGGGTCCTTTGGCGGCTCTGGCTGCTGATTGTCGGCCGGTGCTGGCATCTTGCGACGATAGCGCAGCGGCCCGCTGGACGTGAACACTCGGCGCTCGGGCGTCTTCCCCATGGTTGTCGTAGCTGGTACTGGAGGGTCGGGATGGATCGCGTGGACGGAAAATTTGCGAAATTGAAAATTGACTTTTTTTACGATCTGTACAAAGGCCAATCACCGATTTCGCCATGAGCCAGCGAGTTTTATTTAGCCTATCGTCGATCGTCCCATGGAGGGGCTAATTGTGGTTGGTCAGAAAATGGTACCCAGCGTAGCTAGCTATTGGCTATAAGTCCTTTTCCTGTCATATTAAGTTCGTCTTTGTGTTTATTGTACCATGGTTGATACCAAGGTTTTAGGCGATTATATGGACGTGCGTGGGGCAAAATGACAAGCGGAGTGGCGGCTGTGGCCGACAAGCGGCACTACGAGGAGTTGACGGAGGCCCGCGGCGCGTGCCCAAAAAGCGCCCTAAGAACCACCCAGACGCCCTCAAGCGAGCGTCCTCGGTTTTCCCGAGGAACTACATCGAGGCCTTGATGCACCAGCGCATCAAGGCCGAGCACCAGAACACCCGAGATCTCGAAGCAGCTGGACAAGGCGCCACGAACGAGCAGAAGGATCCGTTCGTGGAGAAGGAGCAAATCGACTGCGCGCGCAACAAGCGCGAGATAGAGGAGTGAAACTCCCACAAGGCCAAGCGCGAGTACGACGAGTCCCAGCAGCAGGTTCAACTACGCCACGATGACGGGCTTCGACCAGATCAACTACATGGGCTCGTACTCCACCACGCCTAGCTCGACCCTAATTTTGGAGCTCTGCGGCTCGCTACGACGATGACGGGCTTTGGTGTTCGAGAAGAGAGAGCTCCCACTGATGATCCATTCCGACAGTCGTCTTGTGCCGGGCGGAGCGAGCGTCACCACCCGCTGCTATGTATTTGTGTGAGAAAATAACCACAGCCGCTGGATGGCCGTGCCGTTCAAGCCGACGAGACGATAGAGCGTCCACGCCCGGCAGGACCTTGCTCTCCATGAGCGCCAGGCGCCACCGCCCGTGCTCACGTGGCTGGCGTGTTGAACTTGACGCAGGCCGTGGCGCCACGATGATAATGGTGGCACCGGCCTCGCTGAAGCATCTCTTGCTCGAAATGATGGGAATGTGACTGCTCATGCTCGAGACTTGCCACTTGGGAATAAAAATGAAGTTCATTGAATTGCGACGGGGTGTCGCTAAGTGGACTTGTGCGGATAGACACTACTCGCTGCTCTCTCAGCGTCGCCCTCCTTCCATTCGAGTAGACAATACCTTTCAGAGACTGCTCTACTCCACTCCCACTCCAAAGCCTTTTAGTTCTCCTCCGTGAGCACGTTGAGCACGATGTTGAGGTCGCCATCGCTCTTCTCCAGGATGTCGATGACGCGAGCCGGGCTGGCGTTGGGGAAGATGCTGTTGACCATCGAGAGCTGCTCGGCCCACTTGACTTCCGCCTCCGAGAAGGCCACGGACGATGCCATGGACGGCGTCTGCTCCTGCTCTTCAGGTTCATCCTTGAAGGTCACCGCACGAGCAGGCGGAGCAGCCACAGCGGCAGGCGGGGTAGTCGCAGCGGCAGGAGGGGTAGTCGCAGCAGCATTAACTGGGGCCTGCGCCGCCGGCTTGGCCTCCGTCTCTCCGGCCTTTTTCTCCGGGATCAGGCGGTTGATCTGGCCCACCAGGCCCTGCGCGAAGCTGGAGAAGCCGCCGGCGGCCGTCGCGGGCGACTCGGTATCGCCCTTAGCAGCCTGCCTGAGCGGCACGGGCTGTGCGCGGGCGCTGGAGGTAAAGTTGGCGTCGGTCTTGAGCCGCTCGAGCGCCGCACCCAGCGCCTGCATGAGCTGCTCCACCGACTGCACGAGCGGCTCGGCCACTTGTTCCTGAAACTCGGCCTGGCGTCTGGTAACCGCCGAGAACTTGAGCGACGGCACGGGCTCCGGCGCCGAGAGGAAGACGCGCACGGCTTCCTGCAGCTCGGTCTCAGTCGTCACGTTGACGCAGTCGCCCTCGGGGTCGCGGTACTGCACCAGGAAGTCGCCCGTGGCCAAGCCGAAGGTCTGCGCCATGAGTTGTGTCAGCGCCGCCAGCGAGAAGCCGCGCAGCTCCACGCGCGAGCGGTGGATGTCCCCGTTGAAGGCGATCTTGAGCGCCACCTGCTGCGATGCCATTCTTCGTCTTCTTCTTTTGTTGTCTTACTTTGGTTATTGGGGACTGAGAAGGGATTTTTCTTATCGAAATTCGATTATTTCCGGCAGAGCGCTTGATGTCAGACTGCGTTACACTCCTGGACAAAATTATACGGCCACCCAGTTTTTTTCTTATAACTTTTTTTCTACTGCGAGTTTCAGCTCGCTG
>AWVW02035386.1:0-20844 GCA_000500225.2 Phytophthora pinifolia
GAAGAGTTCGTTCTGTTTGAAGTCATTCCAGCAGTGTTCCAAGTTGCTATTTCACTGTTCTCCAAGAACCCAAACAGATTCAGATCCAATGATCTCCCATCGCTAGAAATGGTAGCAATATAGTCGCCGATTAGCCACCCTCCTGCCGTCGGGACCATCGACGAGAGACCGCTAGGCAGTACTCGGAACACGCGGAATCGGCCGTCTAGCACCAACTTCATTGGGGCTGACGTTGAAYCGTCCAATGACGACAACACCGACTGCAGYGACATCTCMAGGGAGCTTTCATGAATGACCACATCCACGCAGCCAAACTCGCGCACCAAGCGCTCGCTTTCGAYGACACCAAGATCGTGAAGGCAGTCTCTRCCTGCATCGGACTGGATATCAATCATGGTAASTGACTCCGGCTCCAGCACCCACCGACAGCTGAACGGGCTTTGCAAGTATCGTGTATTCGCCRTATTGAGTATGACGCGGTCCAACTCGATTCCGTCGCGAGCTCTTGYCGCACCRGCAATCAKTGTCTCGCGTCCTTGAGCCGTAAACGCTTTGAAAACCTCTTCCAGCGCGTGTGACAGCAAATCAGTCCCTGGCTGGCTCATGAGCATTGCTGAAATCTCGGGCCGAAGCGCATTGAAGCGAGTCCGACCGTAGACGAGCGACAGAATGTCATCAACTAGCGCCGGCAGAGCGGAACCTTGGTTCCCTGGCGATCTTCCCTCTCTACTCAGGCCCAGCTTTGGTGAAAGATCGCCTAACAGATTGTCGAGTGCCACGTACACATTCGACGTCAATGACATGAACTCGGCTTGGAGCTCCCCTGTACTTGTTTCGTCTATCGGAGCGGTAGTTGCGAAAAGCACGAGACGCTGGATCGTAGACGCCGATGCACGAAGGAAAATATACACCGTCGCTCGAATAACGCTGCTTTCTTGATGAGGTAACTGAGTTGAAACCAGAGAGGCACGCGGATCCTCGAGTATATCGCTCAAAAAGGAGGCTGTGAGGTCCTCCAAATCTTCACTCAACGGACTCGCACGCGCAACACGTACCAAATACGAGCGAAGGTATGAGCCGATATTGCCAGCCCTGAACGCGATGTCCCTCAGTGACACACACTTCAGGAACTTCCACAAAATGAATAGATGTTGGCACTTTTCACGAGACCCAAACTCGCGTGCATATAGCTCGCGGGTGTGCTTGCATTCGGCACTGCCAACCTGCGTGGTCTTTTCAGCAGCAGCAGCTGGAGCGACACCACCTCCGCTGTGATAGCAATAGCCTTGACTCCGGGGATACTCCTCACGGTGTAATATTGTCTCGTCTTCTTGGGCTTCTTCGTGTGGGTCGACGATCAACTGCATGTTCTGCTGTTTCTGTTCACTCTCTGCATTCTCCGTTGCGACGTTGTTGATCGCAGGGAGATCGCATCCAGGATCTTTAGCGAAGCCTGATCGACGGAGCGACACCAAATAAAACGCGGGGGACGCATGCCGTGCCATGACAGCTGCTGGGCACTCATTCGCGCACTGTCTTGCGCGATCACTACCTGAGACTCTCAGCACGTACGCGACGAGATGGTGTGTCATCTCGCGCTGCGATCTCGTGGCGCTGCTATTGAAGCCGTACAACCACTTGGGCGACGTGTGGTTGTTGATCGCGTAGAGAACAGTATTCTAACAAGCAAAGCAAAGCACACTCGTTGGTTTGCAGTTCATTGTAGTCAGAGATGCTACCACATCATTCACCCTGGGGAATCCCCGCTGCTCTGCGTCAGACTGCCTCTTGCCACGCACCCAGCCAGACTCTTTTTCCGCCTCGTTCACAGATTTTGTTTCGAAGAGACTCTCGGGCAGGGACACCTGCTCTCCAATCTCCAGCTTGTGTTCATTCTCATATCGATGCTTATCGTCATCACCTACAGCGCCTGCACTGCGGAACACCGTCACTAAGCTTGCGGGCCACAGGGGGGCCACACGCGTCGGTTCGAAGCGGGTGCACACCTCCAGCTCATCTAGCTTTACAGAGCTCACATCATGCGAGAAGGTTACGAGCAAGTGAACAGAGCATCCGCAGTAGCTGCGCGGAGCATGCTCGGGGCAGCAGTGCGGGAAGCAGCGAAGTATCTGCAGCAGAAGGAGGTCAATGTCTCCCTTTACAAGCCAGGTATGAAGTTTGCTCTGCACCTTGACACCTCGCGCTCGGTTGCTCCTGTAAAATGATCTCGCGATTAGCGAGATGGGCACTTCTCCAGATGACCAACCAATAGCGCACCTGGCGTACTCGCGGCGGAAGAGCGGGTGTTCGTCTTCGCTGCAGCTGAGACGCAGGAAGCGGCACGAGACCACGTGCGGCATCTTGGCAAGGGGAGAAGCAGGTGCGGCGGAATGGCAGAACGGCGGAGCGAAAAAACAGGCCCCCTGAAATGGACGGCCCCCAGAATATTTTGAACAGCAAAATTGAAATCGGACGTCCGTCAGCACATTTTTGTGCGCCAGCACAACCTCGAATCATGCTCAATTGTTGCTTTAAGCAGCAATACGCCTTCGAGCCCCCCCCCCAGACCCAATTTCACCAGCACTGCCATGGCAGCTCTGCTATCAGTTCACGAGCATAGGAAAACAAGTGTCCTGTGTTTCATTCCAAAGGGCCGCCAATAAACTCGAGCCAAATCGCGTGGTAACTTGTCACGTGCAACACGGAGCAGGATTGAGCGCTATCCAAGCAAGCATTATCAACGTTCAGGAGCAAAGTCTTTAGGCTCGAGGGTTCGTACTTCTCGGTGTTAGCTGTCCGTGCCTTGCAGTGCGCAATGACAGTCTCCGGACTGTTGCCGGACCTGCACTGGCCACAGGGTGCATGGGACAAGCCGGAATGCTGTTCGGTAAGTGGCGCAGTCAACTTGATAGGTCAACGAGTGATGGTGGTTGAAATATCAGAGTGATTGCTAAGACTCTGGTGCCGAAAGTGCCGTTCCGCATAATCGGTAAGGTAAACATAAAGGGACTCCAAGGTAACCTCCGTAGCAACAGCAGAGCAAGCTAACCCACTAATGAGCTCACTTTTCAAAACATCTCAAGCTTCTCACGTCGACTTCCAAGTGGTTATGAGCCCAAACATCGCCGCTCCCAGCGACGTCCTCCGGGATGACAACTACTACCTGTGGGGTTTAACGCCAGGATGAGCCCCGCTCGCAAGGACCTGCTCAACGACGTCGTGCTCAAACCGAAGAGGCCGCTCTGCGTGGTACAGCAGTATGGGAAGTCGCGGGCCTCAAGGCGCTCGCCGTGCTTGTCAAGTTACTGGGCCCGACGTACCAATCCATGGTACGGGAGGCCACTTCGGCTCTCCAAGCCTGGGAAACGCTTCGCGGGTTCTTTGTGAATCAGAAAGTGCACAACCGTGTGCAGCTGCGCAAAGTTCTCCACGAGTTTGAAATGGGAGTTGGCACGGATCTTATGCAGCATCTCATGGAGTTTGACGAGCTGTGTCTGCGTCTATGGGCTGTCGGTGACGTGGTTGCTGAAGATGAGCGCCTCGTGATCCTGCTGGGAAGTCTGCCCCACGAATACGACATCATGATGAAGATAATCGAGGCGCACGGAAACATGACGCTTCTCGAAGCGAAAGAGATGCTCCGCCGGGAGTACGAGATGATCCAGAAGCGTGATTTAAGCAAGATCAGGCTTTCAACGTGTATGCCCGTGAAGGACACGGGCGCACAGGCGACCGCCAGGGCCGTGGAGGCCGTCAAGATGATCGTCAAGGCCGTGGTGGCCGTCAGCAGCAATGCGCGGGTGACGGAACGGGCGTGGTGGTTCTCAAGGGCGGGGGGGGGCACCGGTGCAAACTCCTTCAACAGAAGGTGCTCCCTGTGTAAGGAGTACGGCCACAAGCGGGCGCAATGCCCCAGAGCTGGCAGCGAGGACGAGCAAAGCGAGTTTGCTTTCTCCGTCTCCGTGGATGGGCCCTCTGCGTGGATTCTTGATAGTGGGCCCAGCTCCTATGACGAATGACCGCAGCGACTTCAGCGAGTTTTCGACGCTGGCTGGGCCGCTGGAGGTCCGTGTGGTGAGTGGACACTTCTTGCCGGCTGATGGAGTAGGTATGTATGGTGCGAGTGTCTACTGCGGACGGCGTCATCGTGAAAATTACCAAGGTCTTGTACGTCCCGAGAATGGACCGGAAGCTGCTGTCCATCCCAGCATTAGCTGCCAAGGGTATGGCGGTCCTCTTCGATGGAAATGGCTGTGCCATTCAACATAATGGCAAGACCGTTTCCCGCGTGCACAAGACCGGCGCCGTATACGTCTGGGATGTTCAAGTGCTGGAAGAGGCACATGCGGATGAGCCAAGGTGGACGCTGCTGTATGGCACGCACGACTAGGGCACCTCTCGCTGCTCCGCATGCGCGATGTGTCGCGCTTGATTAACGGTGTTCCCGACGTGATATCGATGAAGTGCTGGACGGGACTTGTGAAGACTGCGCCTGTGGCAAAATGGCCGCGGCCCCGTTCTCACATAGGTCCAGCAGCCAAGTAAAGACCCACGCGGTGCTAGAGTTTTTTCATAGCGATGTGATGGGGCCCATGATGCCGGAGTCCAAGGGTGGTGCTCGCTACGTTGTCACTTTCATCGACGATTTCTCTCGCTACGTCTCGGTCTACCTGTTGAAAGCCAAGTCGGAGGTCCTGAAGTGTTTTGAGGATTTCCGCCAGCTCGTTGATACACAGACGGGCGCGAAGCTGAAATGCTTGCGCACGGTGACTACATGAACAAGAGCTTCGAGAAATTCTGCACGCAGCACGGCATCATGCATCAAACGACCACTCCCTACACGCCCCAACAGAATGGACTCGCCGAGCGGATGAACCGCACGCTTGTTGAGCGGGCCAGAGCCATGCTATACTACGAACAAGTGGACAAGTGGTGGTGGGCTGAAGCCGTCATGACAGCTGTGAATATCACCAACCGCATCCCCAACACGGCGCGTACCAGCATCAGCCCCTGTGAAGTAATGTGGAAGAAGCCGCCAACGCTAGCTCACCTTCGTGTACTTAATGCCCACAGTTTCATGTACGTTGAAAATGCGCTGAGGACAAAATGGCAGAGAAAGGCGCACAAGTGCATGGTGCTGGGCTACGCTGACAACTCAAAGGCTTATCGCGTTTGGGACTTCAATACTTCTCGAGTCACGACTACTCGCACCATAAGTGTGGACGAGCGCCCACCTTCGAAAGTTCAGACGCTGGCTGTTTCGCGAAGATCTGCCAGCAGGCACGGGATCAGATGATGATGATCTTGACGACATCGGTAACGTCAACACGCCGAGCCCCTCTGGACCAACTGGACCCGACAGTGGACGATGTGAATGTGGTTTCGAATGGAGCTATCCTGTGAGTAACCAGCCACCCACTCCAATGGACGTCGACGATGGGATAGTTACAGTGCCTGATGCTTTGGTCCCGGTCTCTGCTTCGGGAATGCACCTCGACATAACGCCCCACGGACTTCAAGAGCAGGGCGCCCGCGGGAGTGTATGTTCTCGGATTCCAGAACCGCGGTTCATGGGTGAATCATTGATGCTAGGACACTCGGACGAGGGGGAGAACCAACTGGTGTTTCGAGATTCATTGAGGCGTCCAGTTGCTCGCGACATGGTGCCGCAGTTTCTTGCCTGATGCACCTGGGAGCGACACTTCCAGTGACGGCGAGCCTGATCCCAAGCGACGGCTCGATGATAGCTACGAGACCGCTCTAGCCGCCACCGATGTCCCTCTGAGTCATCGCGAGGCCATGGCGTCACCAGACGCAGCGAAGTGGAAAGAAGCTATTCGCGCAGAGCTGCGGTCTCATATCCGCAACCACACATGGGACATTGTTCGTCGCCCTCCTGGTGTGAACGTTATTGGCTCGAAGTGGGTGTTCGCCTTGAAGAGGAACGAGCGAGGCGAGATTGTGCGTTTTAAAGCTCGTCTGGTCGCTCTGGGCTTCCTGCAGACACTTGGGATCGACTATCATGAAACCTACTCGCCGGTCGCTGGGCTTCCTACGCTGAGAATATTATTTGCGGTATGCAACCGCCTTGGCTACTTCATCAAGCAGTTCGATGTAGAGACAACCTTCCTGAATGGGGACCTCGAGGAGGCTGTCTTCGTGGCTATTCCGTTGGGAGTGCGCGCCGGGCGTAGCATGGTGTGTAGGCTGCTCCGAAGCCTGTACGGTCTCAAGCAAGCGGCAGCAGTTTGGTTCAAGACAATTCGAGCTGCATTTCGTGAGATGGGATTCTCTCAGTGTCGGAGCGACAAGTGCCTGTTTGTATGGACTGGTTGAAATGGACCCGTATTTGTGGTTCTCTACGTCGACGATCTGTGCAGTGGAAGCCGAAGCTGCTATGATCGAGCAGTCCCTCTCCAATCGCTTCAAAATGAAGGCGCAAAATTTGTACTGGGGATGGAAATCGACTACAGTCGCGCTCAGGGGGAGTTGCAATTGCGGCAGTCACAGTTTATCAGCCGTATGATCGAACGTTTCGGCCAGGCGGATGCCTTCCCTGTGCACAACCCAAGTAGGATCTTCGTCCTGTGGAAGGTGCCCCGCAACTCGCCTCGGATAAGCCATATCGTTAACTCATCGGCTCGTTGATTTACGTTGCGAATGGATCGCGCCCAGACATCTGTGCGGCTGTTGGTGTCCTGTCACTATACTTGGACAAGGTGCAGGAAGTGCATTGGCATGCTGCCATCCGCATCCTTCGCTACCTTAAGGGTACCAAGCCGGCATCTCTCATGTTCAAGCGAGGAAATGGAGTTGACCTTCCGATTGAGGCCTACTGCGATGCGAACGGGGGTGGAGACATGGCTACACGGCGTTCAACATCGGGTGTGCTCGTGACTGTCGACGGATGTCCGGTGATCTTCAAGAGCAAGCGCCAAAACCCCGTTGCTCTCTCCACCGCGGAGGCTGACTATATGGCTCTCACCCTCGCTACTCAAGAGCTTCAGTGGCTGCGTCAACTTCTAGCTGAGCTGGATGTCTACGGGAATATTCCTGTCCATGTGTTCATTGACAACCAGGCGGCAATTGGTATCGCCTGCAACCAGGGTTAGTCCACTCGAGCGAAACACATTGATCTGCGCCTGCACTTTCTCCATGACTATATCGACGCCGGGCACATTGTGGTGGAGACTTCCTCACGAAGCCACTTCCGACGCCACAGTTCCAGAAGATCGTGACTGCAAGCGGTGTCGACTTTCATCAACTTGAGAGGGAGTAAGTTGGAGAAGATGGAGAAGCTGTGCGTGCGTAAGATAGCAAAGCAGGCTTATGTTCTGTAGTAAATTCTGTAGTAAACATCTTCATCTAATGTTGATGTTGGTATCATCCTTTGGTGCAAACATGATTCCTTTTCCTTAGCATTCTCCTTCGTACGCAGTGCTTACTGTTGAAGTTGAAGTGATGTTGCAGTGAACGATTTTGCCGTGCAGCCCAGCCTCGCGCTTTAATGATACAGCCCAATCGAGTGCATATAACGTATTCGCAGGTCCAGTCCAGCAACTCTGTCAGATCAATTTGTGTCGTTTGTACGTATCCTTTCATTAAACGAAGAAACAATACAAAACCTCTTGATTTGACTGGTTTACTGCAGCCCGGGCTCTAGAAAGACTGAGAAAGAATGCAATGGACCCAGCCGTGAACTCGTCGGGTGTATCACCCTGTTATGAATATTTTGAACATACGGATTTCGATGGACCCAGCCGTGAACGCGTCTGGTGTATCACCCTGTTATGAATATTTTGAGCATACGGATTTCGAAAAAGTAAGTGTTGGAGCAGTCTGAGATGCAGGTACAATATCGCTTGGCTCTTGTTGATGTCGACGCCGCCGAAGCCGAGGCGGCGCCCATGGCCGATTGGACCTGCTCTCAGTTTGGAGTGATCCAGCACCTGCAAACGTTTGATCTGCGGCGCTATCAGTTCACGTGCATATCTATTTGCATACGTCTAATGCTATACGTGTGAGGGATCTTTGAATACATTTATATTTCTTATGGATAGCTCCAGCGTTATTACACGGCGAATAAGGGTGGCTATCAAAGGTCATGTTGTCGAGTTAGCACTAATGCTACGCTGTAGACGCGAGGACTTTCACCTACCTACTCTTCCTCGCGATCCATCTTGGCTCAACCTTCGAGACCACAGAAGATTCAGGTAGTTCAATCTACCCGCATAGGCGTGGACCGACTACAAGTGCTACCAGGTGTGACGGGGCACACAGCACGTTGCGCAGAGGAAGTGCTGGAAGCATACAATACTTCTTGTGAACTGCCGTTCACTAGTACCTGGTCTCAGGGGGACGGTTAACCAATATATGGTAAAAATAGGACTGAATATATTTATGTTTGGCCTGCAATACAAACTAGAAGAGTCCTATAATGAGACCTAATCAACTGACCAATGTTTGGCTCAGAGGATAACGGGTATCTCGTACCTCAAATAGGCTTATGCAACTACGTAGGTCCGTACTTAATACGGACAGGACCTTTTCGTCCAATGTGATGACGCCTCGTCCTTGGGATGCCTGAGCACGACAAAATCCAATAGTATGGTAGGGCGAGAAACATCTCGCACAAAACAATCGTACATGCACCTGATGATGATGCACCGTGATCAGCTTTCCTCCAAGCTCGAAATTTGGTCACTCCTTCAAGCGCCGCTGGGCAGTCCTGCCCTTTGATCGCAGAACGATGTATCTGTTGTCAACCACTTGGAGTCAATTCTGGGTCGCTCCGCATACATCTGGGATGTTGCCCATTGCCGACAGTAGGGCTACCATTCCAACTGGTACATTCTCACAGAATATTGACGGCGCATCTGCGCCTCACCCAGACCCATCGCTGTATCGTCACCTCCTAGTCTTCCAACGCAATACAGGAACCTTGCAGTCTGCATGCCATGCCGCAGTAGCGCTGTGCGATCCTTTTCTAGTGAAACACAAACTGCAACGTGTGAATCCCATCGAAATGTAGGATTTTCACGTCTTCCATCACCCGCTGCACCATTACGCGACCCCATTCCGAGTCCGAATTGGCTTGGTACAGGAGGTCGAATAGAGTATGGTGGGTCATATTACGTCTCAGCTTGACTTGGGGAGCAATATCCGCCGGGAGCATGCGTTTCATGAACTTGTTCCAGTATGGCTCGCTGAAGCAGCGGCATCATAGCTTTCAAGAACTTGGGTGGGCGTTGCAGCTCCAGCGTCCCATTCAGGTATGCGAGGAGCGCCTCTATCTCTTCCTGCAAGCGTGGCCGGAGATCCGCATCCATTCTGTCTCCATGGTAGCCGCTCTTAGCCGAGCCTTGTCGGCATCATCAGTTGGCCCCGACGTGCCGCTCCACTCCCTTGCCAAAGCAGTCAAGATCGAGTTCCGCTCTCGTGGTTTCCATCTTCCCGCCACCGACGTCACCTCTGGCAATACCTTCACACCTGCGTGTCGGAAAACCCCGTGCCTCACGGCAGCGCCATAATCGTAATAATCCTCCACTTGGGTTCGGTGCAGCAGTCGCAGCTCCAGTCCGGTGTCCACCCGAGGTTGTCCACGGTTGGGTTGCCGCGGGCGATGCGTCCGATGGTGTCGTCCCTGTCCCAGCAACACCTCCCGTGTCTGGTGGCGTTTCTTCGTGGTGTAGACCACCCTGTTGTCGTGAAGCGGGTGGTTGATAGCCTCGGCTGCCCTGGGCAGCCCTTCTCTCGCTCTTGCCCACCGCCACTGTTGAATCCCCCCCTGCCGTCTAGTGGCCCTGCAGATATGTTCCGTCGCCGGTCGCTCTGCGTCGCTTCAGCAACACTTGTTTCGCCCGTTCTCGCCCGCCGCGGGGGTCCTATTTTTGCAAATGCTCGTAACAAACCCATTCGGAAATCCGATCAACACAACAGTCCATCCCCCACAATACGCACGGACAGGGCAGCTCCGCTGCCCCGGTGCCCGGCTGAGCGCACCCGACCAGCGCCGTGCTCACCGAGGGGGATGAGCGCGCAACGGCCCGAAAGTGTATAAGCTGGGTACTCCACACCAAGTTTTGTGGCCACAATTCCCCAATCCTTCTTCCGAGCGGGGCGCCCGACCATCAACCGCTGCACGGACGTTCAGCTCACAGGACACGACTATGCCAGGGCTCAGCGCATTGGAGCTGCCTCCGGAGGCGTTTCGTGCAGGTGAAGCATTAGAGTACTTCTCTCGCGCGTTCGTGTGGGGCGACCGCCGAGGATATCGCCGCACCGTCGTCACCCGTGTTGACGGCGGCGCGAACGTCGAGTTTCCGATAGCGGATGACACGGAGGACGGACATGATGGTGAAGCGGGTCGCAGACCGCTTCGCCATCCCCCTCAAGCCTGGAGAGGCAATGTGGCGCAAGCTGCGGACATTCGAGCTGGTGTTCGTTCGCGGCTCCAACGAGGGCCAGTGCGCTCAATAAAGCGCTGAAAGGGGCAGTCGCAGCTGCGTATGCAGCTGTGCGCGAAGAGCATCGAGATGTTCCCAAGGAGATTGTCCAGGAAACGCCTCAAAGCAGCGCGTGCAGTCCTCCAGAGGTGGCGGCAAACTCAAGCGACGTGCAGCCACCAAGAACCCAGACGCGACCCTGTACGCCGGTACTGGTCACTGCAGAAGCACCTGCACCACCCATAGGCACGTGTGCAAGCGAGGGAGTCAGCAGCGCATGCAGCGCTTCTGCTGCAATTCCGAATTTTGGCCATGTTCGACCGCCCAGCGCGCCATTGTACACCGACACGGAGCGCTGCAGAAGCATCGGTGCAGTCCAAGGGCAGCTCCACAAGCGAGGGAGTCCGCATGAGCTCATCCCTCCGGCAGATTATCGACTTAGTCTCACCAGGGGTGAGAGCGGATGATACCCGAAGCTGAGGCTGCAGCCTACCTCCTCGCCATTCCCAACCGTCATTCCCGCGCTAAGATCCGGCACCTAGCCAAAAAGCAGAGTAAATGCCGCGATCGAGGAAGCGGCGGCACTTGGCGAAGTGCGCAGTCACCAGGAGCGGCGTGGAAATAAGGTTGCCCCTCCACCACTGCGGTAAGCTCTGTCAGCTCCCTCCCAGCACGTCGCCATCCAGGGGTGTAGTAGTGTACACCACGAGGCCAACTCGTCCCGTATCGAACAGATTCAGGCTGTCCAGCGCCTGCGGTGCGTTACTGCACCTCGCCCCAGGGGGGTGCAGTACGACGCGGGCGCCAAGTTCGAATATGTCTCCCAAAACCATTCCCCAATACATTCGCAGGGGTCGAAGCTCCCAATGTCCGGGAACTTCCCCCCGTTGCGCTTGCAGGAGGTTATGCGCTCGATCTCCGCCACGGCGTGGTGCGGCTCAGCGTGCGTCCCTCGTTCTGCGATGGGTCTTCGAAGAGGCTTCGTCTTGCATGTAGATTCTCCAAGCACTCCTTGACGTCAGGGCTGTTCCTGAGCTCCTGGAATTTAAAGCCTTCACGGTTTTGGCGTGGTATCCGAAAGCTGTGAAGCAGAACAGCGGCTACACCCTACTCTACAGTGCGAAGTCGGTGAACAAGAGCTTCGCGTACGTCGACACGTTGCGGCCCGATAATCCGCTTGCTGCGACCCTAACGCTGCTTTCGTGGAGCAGCAAACGAGGAGCCGCGTACGTGTTCTTGTCAAGATGATCAAGAACGTGAAGGCCGGCGCAGATCACTGTGCACTACGGGAACCAGTGCTGGTTCAAATGCGATGCTGGGAGGACCCGAACGGACAGGATGATAGTAGATGGGTAGGCCCGGCGCGGACACAACTGTTCTGCACCCACGCAGTACGCTGATGGCAGCTGATCAAACTGCCCTCCAAGAGGAGTACAGCCACAAGCAGGCTCGTACTCCTGTGACTGCCTGGCAGCCTTAAGCGAACAATGGGCGGCTTTGGGCACGGCCGAGCAGCGCGATATCCGCTGCTTCGCTTGCGGGAAGCTTGGACACATGCAACGTCTGTCCCGCCGGAGGACAAGGAAGGCGTGTTCTCATCAGAGAAGACGTCGACATTTGTATTGTACGACGCTCGCGCCGTTTCCTCCTATCCTCAGTGCACCCACCCACATATCAGTATTGGCCTGTTCCCATGCTTTGACCATGACATGTCCTCTCCAGCCAGATATTCCTGGGAGCTCGTGAGGTACGCCGTCATCGCTGCTTTTCACCTACTCAGCCGCAATATCCGGAGGGGGATATCCTCTTTCTGACTTGAGAATCCGAATCGCTGGAGCTGTGGGCGGCTTATGTGGAAGCCGCACACCCGGGCGCTAAGGACCATGTGCTGTGCGTCTGGACTTGGTTTGCCCTAGCGACCACGTACCAGCGGTTAAGGCGGACAGAGTCCACGCCAACGTGTACCAATAGGTATGGGTTCGCTGCTGCAGTTCGTGATTCCGGAGTTGGTCTCTCCCACGTCGTGCCACACCGCGCCCCATTTGCGGAGCAGCACTGCCAGTTCAGTCGATTCGTGGCCTCTTGATGAACACCGACTACAAGCTCCCGACACGCATCCTGGCGACCCGGGAATGTTGGAAGCTCCCACGCGTGATCCATCCCAACCAGAATGCTTTCTTCCCGTGGCGATCCATTCATGCTATTTGCCGCAGCACAAAAGGAGGCCCAGACTGACCCTGTACTGGCGGAAGCACTGGCACTGCTCCTAGACTCCAGCAAGGCGTACGACTCGGTGGACAGGAGGTTCATGTATGCCATGCTCTTGTGGCTATCATATTCGTGACATGTTCAAGGGCGATGCACGAGTGTGCGCGGGTGCACGCGGCAGGAGGTCGAGATGGGTGCTAGTGACATGCGGCATTCGACAAGGATGTCCACTTGCACCACTGATTTTCATCTTGTTCTTGAAGCGCTATACTGTCGCATCGATCGACACCCGGATATGTAGGGGATCACGCTGCGCAGCCTAGTTGCAACTTTTACGCATGACACGGCTAGCTATGCCAAGACGGACCAACGGAGATTGTGGTAATGCTGGAAATCTCTCGACAATTTGCGAACGCTTCAGGGCTTCACCTGGATGAGAACAAGCCGATGGCCATTGCGCCGAGGAGTCCGACTGCCGCAACCACTACAACACCAGGAGCTGGACCAGCTGGCGCGGAACCTTGGAGGCCAGGTCGGAAGCCGACCTGACGCGGACTATACGTGGGCTCTAGCAAAGCCGCAAATCACGGTGAGGTCTCGCTTAGCGATCCAGAAGACCACTACGGAAGACCAGCGGAGCACCGTGGCGACAGCGATCACCATCCCGAAATTACTATACATCGGCAGGCGCCAATAGCCTTCAGAGGAGATGGTGCGCAGTTTCCAAAGGCGGATTTACAATTACGTATGGTTCTGACAATTCGTGGAAGGCAAGACGCCAGGGAAGGTCTGGCTTAACGCGGCGGCTGCAGCTTTACCCAGGGTGTGGGGCGGACTGGCGGTACCGGACTTGAAGTTGGAGCTGACGACGATGGCGGTGATTACAGTCGCGCACTGGGCAGTGATGTCCACCCGGAACAACCTGATCGTCTGTGATGTGTTGGCGGTTACACCCAGGAGGGGACCATCAGGATCCTCACGATCACGGCGACCTTAGTCAAGCCACGGCGGACCGCATCACGGCTCGGAGAGTCAAGGTGGGCGCTGGGGATACGCACATGCGCGGCACAAGGCACACATGGTGATTGTTCTCAACTGCCTGACGTATTTTCTCCCGGGCACGGAACTGAAGCAACAATCGACGAGATAGCGAGTGAACTTATCACCACCCATCGCGATCTCGAACGGCAGATGCAGGACGCAGTAGGTCGAGCCGTGGTGGTATGCCACGTGGTGCCCCATCCCCGACCAACGCGCATGGCGTGCATCTGGGTCCCCAAGAGGAGATGGAACCCCTCGGCCCAGTTCTTCAAACGGATGATCATGCAGAAGACCTCTGCAAAGGCAAGCAGGGCGGTTACTCGTGGTGCACGACAATGGGGCCGGACCAGACCGGCGATTGCACAGGAGCTCACACAACTATGGTGGCGTGATGTTCGTAGAGTGGTTGGATTAACACCATATGGCGAATAAGTGCTCATACGGCTAAAACGTGACCTGTCAACTTACAACCCAGTGACGACAGGCTTCCACTACCCGAATCAGGAATGCGAACGGATGGACGGGTTGATTTGCACCACGTATTTTGGACGTGCCCGGCGGCACAGCGACTGCGCGGCTCGCTCATCGACAGATGGGAATCCGCTGGAGGGAGAATCAGGCACCCTGAACAGGCCATTTTATCTCTGCCCCACGGGTTCTACTGGAACGGATACGCCGGATCGCCGTAGCTCACGGCGGCGCCAACGCGGATATTATGAGAGACAGCGTGAATCGCGCCCTCAAACACGGGTGGAGCCTGGGGGTCGCTCTGTACATTCACTGCGTGGTGCTGGAGAGTTGCTCATTTCGAGGAGTAAAACGATATCTCCAGCACGCACCACGTCGTGGGCTATACCACTCGACTCCGGCGAGTGGCACGCCAGCATCATGACGACCATAGCGCCTGGATCCAACAGCCCGATGGTATTGCGGATAAGGCGGACCGCTTGGAGGGCACTGGACGGGGATTCCCAAGCCCGAGAGCATGGCTAACGCCATCTATTTAGTGCTACATCCAGGGGTGCGCGATGGGGGCGAGGAGCGCATGGTTGGAGGTATTTGGTGGCCCAGTTGGCCGAAAACCTCCCAAGGCGGCGAAACCTAGGAGTGAAATTGGAGGGCCCACAGACTGGCCGATGCGATGGGGGGGTCAGAACATGATCCAGCGTACCGGGAAAACGAAACCGGGTGACACGCGAGATGATCACGATTGCTACAGACACATGGAATGGAGACCCGACAGGGTCGGCAGTCCTCGCGGCAGCCACGGGTATCAAATTCTGGTGGAGTGAGTACGGTGAGGATTCCGCGTTACGGCCTACGGTGGACACAGTGTAACCATAACGAAGGCGGTCGGGTCTGTGTCTGACACGAACACGACCGCGAGCGCAGATCGCAGAGATGGCGGGTGCACTAACGGGCATTAGGTGGCGTTAGCACTAGCTAAATGGCATTAATGTACCACACTTTCAAATCAAATCAAATATACTGAGGGCCCATATATATCAACCGCCAAGTAACTTAAACAGCTGCGTAATTTACCGTATAACTCAACTTGTATCCGACACAATCTTATATCCGACAGTTCCTTTTGGCCAATCAAATCACCTGATTTCATGGCTGTGCATTCGTGACTTATATCAGACACACTGTCTTAAGTTTTAGTCTGTGGTGGTAAACTGCCAGCTCGCACATCAATCATTTCACTCTGCACTGGAATGGAGCGAGGGTGAAGCTGGACTTGGTGCACGTAGGGCAGCGCAGCAAGACTTGCACGAAGCTAGACGCCACCGGGAGGAACTTCCCCATTTCAAACAACTCCAGAGCATCCTCACACATTTTAACAAGTACATGATCGTCGACCTTCCTAGGCGTTTGCCCACGGCTGCTACGTCGACTTGCCACAATGGCCTTATCGCCTGCCTCACTAGGGCTCCGTAGTCCTTCAAGAGCTCCACACGTACGTTCCCTATCAACATCAATGCACACCATCAATAAACCATCAGCACCAACAATACCAATCACGTTCAAAGCACCGTACATGAGTCAAAAGTGGTTCCCGACGCCGATGCCGACGCCGACGCCAAGTCCTACTCTTGACGCTGACGGAGATTTTGTTTTTGATTTTGAAGTGAGGTACATTAGTGTCATTAAGAAGTTGTCTAACGCCACCTAAAGCCCGTTCTTGCCCGCACCAATACTGTGTTCGACAAGCGTGCGGCTCATTCGCGTTACCGCCGGTTGAGCGGCGACCCGTGTAGTTACACCGCTCTGGGCAGTGTCTCTCCTAGTAAGGTGATGCCATGTTTGTCCCACCAGTACTCGATCTCCTGAGCCGCATGCGCCAGCTTGTGTGCCCACTGTGTGGCGCCTCTTTTGTCCAGATGAGCGTGCCATTCATATGGAAACGCCATGGAACCCAAATATCATACACAGCGTGCTGTTTTATATGGAGCCCACGTAGAAGCACAAGAGGATCCCCAATACCTGGTGGAGATGTCGTAGCTTTGGTCGCGTTTGAATGATGCGTGTCGTAGAAGCGTGAGAATCGCGCAGAAGCCGATGAAATGAGGCTCTGCATGCACGAGCAACGAAGTCAGTCGAGACCACACACCGTAGCTTATGTTCCACATCGGCACCCAGCGTACCTCGTCAGTTTAAAAGTTAGTGTCGTGGCTGTAGGTGTACAATGTCGTCCACGCAGCATTACACGGTGCGTCAAGGCACGCATAGGTCAAATAGTACCTCGTGCGCATCGCAATGCGCCAAGCCTCCTCCACCAACATCTCATTTACGTCGCGGCTAGCTTCGAGTAACTTCTCGCTGTGCTCCATGAATACCTCGCACAGGAATAGTACTCCTCGTCTTTCGCGGGAGCGATCGGAGAACGGAATGGCGGACTTCAAGCTGGGCGGGAAATTTGGAAAGATTTCGAAGTGTTGGTGTCCGATTCGAAGTCTCCTGGTAGGCAGCTGTCAGTACCGCATCGATCAAAGGTGAGATGAGACGATCTCAACCGTCCGCAGTACCAGTTTAAATGCTTTTTGTGGTGGGTTAAGTTGTACGATATATCTCATGTTGGGTCCGTTTTTGGAAGCGTGCAATAGGTCACCGGTGTTAAACGGTAATATCGCGATGAAATGATTGTAGCAGATCTTATAAGACGCAAATGAAGTACTGTCATTGGACGCTCTTATATCCAGATCTGTCATACTGAATCTGAAAGGTTTACGGTACCATATAACTCGACTTGTATCCGACGCCAAAATGCCTCCGTCACAAAACTCTCCCAAATGTGATTTGCCTATCAAATAATTGCGAGGCAGATGTTACATCGAGTTGTGACGTAAAATCTCCGAATTTGTCAAAACCGATAGCACCCATGAACTCGGGAGGGGGGACCTTCGTAAGCGGCGGCAATAGTGTGGTGTTGTCATAGAGACTTTTACCGTGTTTCTTACGGTCTGAACGCTACTGCAGGACGTTCCGGTGCTGTACAAGTCCTTCCAGGTGATGGATCTGTCGATCTGCGAGCTGCTCGACGTCAATGGACCGCGCTGACGCAAGGCTCGCTCAAGGCTCTAGAGGTGACGATGGATTTGAGACTGAGACCAACGCAGGAGACTGAGCTTCAACCTGTTCGTGTGTAGAAGGATCTCCGTCAGCGTCGATGCGGGGTTTGAGGCAATGCAGGCGCTATGGCTGGTCACCGGCACACGTGGTGGGAGATAGCAAGTTGGCCATTAGACAGCAACTAATGCGGGAAGCGCCCAATAAGAAGGAGCAGAAGGCGCCATACTGGAAAGCTCGTCGCATTGCAGACGCCGTTGGGGTGGCCAGCTGGACCACACACCCACGCGAGCGGAATAGGACGGTGACAGGCATGGTGGACGAGGTCAAGCAGATAGGGAGGGAGGGTTCAATCTCCTCAGCACGCGCTGAGGAGCGTGTGAGGAACACACGCGGGGATTTTCCGTGAGCATAACGAGAGAAGCTTCAATGCCTTAAACAGACGGCGGACATCGAGACGTGTACTATGCTCTAAGGCATGAACCAATGTGAAGACTCTGTGCTGTTGTCCGATCGAGGAAGGTGGACCGTGATTGCCTCAGGGCTTCGGAGCTCTGTCGAGCCAAAAGGCCTATCGACGAAAATACCCTATTCACGTCAAAGTGCTGCACTGAAAAACGGATGTGAAGTCCGCGGTTGAGCCAGCTCGTGACCAAATTCAGAAAGAGATCTCAAGTGCTTTCTGCAGACAGCAAGAAGAAGCGTCAAGCAGTACGAGAAGTTGCCGGGACGCGCGGGTACTGCTCGAGAGGCTCAGGAGAGCGGCAGTGCCCAGGGAAGAGAAACCGTTGTGCGGGTTTCGGTCTGCGGAGTGGCACTACCGACCGCTCATGAACCTTCGTGGTGATGGATAAGATGTTCACACTCGGCGTCGTGGATGAAACTGGTGTGGCGACTGAGTACTTCATGCGAAAGGAACTTCGGAAGTTCCTTAGAATCAAGACCAAGTTGATCGATTCAGAGACGGTCAAGCAAGTAGGGGGCATTCCGATCCGATGCTGGCTTCTTCATCCGTGGCACCTTCCAAGTCGACAGCGGAGCGCGCCTTCAGCATCGCGGCACCAGACGGACCGAGCGACATTCGACGGGATCCCGACGAAATACTTCCGGTATCCATAGCTGACCCCGTGCCCTGGCAGACGTGCGCTTGAATCCTCGATCAGGATTCTGTTGAATCGCGCTCTAGACCTGGAATAGCCATTCGCGTACGTCTCCTCCCTCTTGCCGGTGAACTTGGGCACGTTGTTGGGCACTCGTGGGCGCTCTGCCATCACTTAGTTCAGCTGATCGATTTAGGTGCGTTAGTCGCCAATGGCTCCTTGAGGTTGCTGGGCCAACAAGGGCTACCAGTATATCAAAATGTAGGAAGCTTGTGATGAGAGGGAGAGCGGCCAAAACGAAAAGTGGGAGCGGTTGGAAGCTCCTTCTGCTCCATTGTTATAAGTTCACTACAAATTCGTCACACCATCACACGACACGGCCTATGATCCGAAGCGTGAGGGAGTTGAGTGACGCGGTGATAGGACACGTGTACAGCGATCCTACACTTAAGGAACTGCGTCCTGAGCTGCGAGGCGTTCTGCCGCATTTTTCCAAGTTTTCGTGGCCTTGGAAATTCGTAACAAACTCGTTGAGCCGGCCGATCAGCTTACGGATGTGCCTGTCGTCGAATTTCTAGGTGGCCGAAAGTAGTAGTAGAATCATGATAGACAACTAATATAAGTAATTGTATTATTCCCGGAAGGAGCACTACTCTTACCATTTGCTATTATCAATGATGGGATGGGTACGATTTAATATACTCGAAATCAATGATTAGCTGAAATCCGTTTTTGTGACACTTGATATTCTCGTAGATCTTTACTACAGTAGTTTTGTCGTGACGGCGTCCTATTAATATACAGCATACTCCCTACAGTACTGTAGTTCGAAAGAATCCTGGAAGCGATAAATAATGTCTGGCCCGTGTCTTTTCCAGCTTCAAGCTCTCAAGCAGCGAAGAGCGCCGCCCAGTCTTCCGCCGCCGCCGCACCAGGTAGAACGCCGCAGCGTCTTCGGTTTAAGGCAGGTGGACTCACCGACATTGTGTACGCGTGCCAGGGGTAATCGCGAACGAAGCATGGTCACCGAACACTGTGGCAGCCAGGATGAGATTCGATCGAGACAAATGGCGTGATTTCACTGGTGCTGAGCACTTGCAGCCGAGCTGCTGTGGTTTCTCCGTCCATGAGTTGGTGGCGCTCGTAACTGAAGTGCTGAGCAAAAGTCTGGAGAACCTTGTCGTGTGCGCTCGCTCTGGATCTACATGGTAGAGTTGCAACCAGTCCAGACGACGGATGGGCATCTAACAATGACAATAGGCGGAGTAGAGTCTGGTCAAGGTGTACAGCTTCGTGATGCCTGTCATTCGCTGGAAGACATGGGCATAACATGCGGATCCGAACCACGAGGGAAGGAGAAGCGAAGCAGAAGACGTTGTTGGAGGTAGGAGCTCTGAATACTTGGTTTACATGGAATTGAGGCTAACTCGTGTTGTTATCAAATGCGCTGTGCTAATAGTAATGGAGATTACTTACTGAATAACCACCGCTACTTTCCCCGATGACTGGTTGAACGGCTATGTCAGCAGCAGCACTCCAACCCAGCGCGAGATGCCTCATCTTCAAGCTCACCGGCATGGACGTGTTAGCATGCTTGATGCGGCTCAACTCGCCTGGCACTAGTTGCCTGCCTTCTCAGCTACATCTTGGTGACAGGACGTGTATTACGAGCTCTCGAGTCACGGCACCATTAAATATTTGCGGCGGCACGGGCAGTCGGTAGCGAAATGCACAAAGCTGCAGGAAACACACAATGCCAGGATGCACAAACGGATTCACAACAGTTTCCACTGTTTGGGCGGTAGTGTTTATGCGATGGTCACAAGAGATTGGTCTTCGGGAGCTTGTATTTGAGCTGGCGACACTCCACGCGGCTTGGAGTCGACGATTCCGGGCGGCGGCGAAAGCCCGGCTTGACGTGCTGGGCTAACGCCACAAGAGCGGCTCCGGAACCAGCATCTTACATAGCGGTGTCACTGTGGTGTCCGCGGCGCTTACAACGATATATGCCTGTTCGCCAAACAAAACAGCAGATTCCCACACCAAGCTACGGAATCAGCAGCACAAGTGCGCGGTGCCCAGTGACTTCCGGGGTCATGAGTTGTGTGATGGAGTTGGAGTGGGCTATTTGCAAGCGTAATGGATTCCAGCAGCTTGGCGAGAAATCGCCTTTACTCACGAGCTGGCCTTCTCGCTGCTTCTCTCTGCGGGATCTTTCATTCCGCAAAGCATCCGAAGTTCACCAACACAACAAAGGCCCAATAGTGATTCAATGTCGTGTCCGATAGCGTGGCGCTACGTGAAAGACCAACCTATTTGGGCAATCGTGCGTTTATTTCTACTGGCCGTGCTGGTGTGCGACCGGGTAAAGCGATGCAGGGCTCTTCCATAATGGCGGTGTATCCAACCAGAAGTACTGTAGCGCCCGTCGTGAATCGCGCATTTGAGTTGAAAGAGCCCTGCGGCCTCAACTAACTCGG
>AWVW02035471.1:0-10995 GCA_000500225.2 Phytophthora pinifolia
GACATAAATAAACAGAGTTTAATTTGCTTCCTTCCAGCAAGGTGTACGACAGTAATTGGTCTTTAGGCCCGTTACAGGATGTCGTAGATCTCATCTATCTCTCGATGGTTCATTCGCTGAGGGGTCCACGGGGCTGAATGGCTGGTGTCTGGATGGTATCGATGGCTCGTGTCTCGGAGGTGTGGCTGGATGAAGCCTCGGCAGCGCGGCTGGATGAGGTCTCGGTGTCTTGCGACCAACTGGTACTCGAAGAGGCGTCTTGGGAGCACTTGAACTCTGCAATAGAGCGGATCTGGATGGTGGCGGCGCCATGGACAGACTTGTGCACCCAGTGCCTGCCCGACCTCAACCATGTATCGGTGGCCGGAGGCGGTCGCGGGATTTCGGACGATTTCAGGCGCTTGACGGGCGGCGGCATGGAAGCAGTTGCGGCCTCTGCGGACTCGTTACTCGATGTGGACCCTCGATCGCTGCGTGCTTTAGAAGACCGGTGTGAACTACAGCATACGACACAGGCAGAGGCTCAGTTACACTCTAACAACCATGGGATCAAGCGATTATACCTCGATCTGTCCGACGACGACATGCCCACCGAAAATAACGCAGGCGGGGGTGGTCGACGAGAACGAGAGGAAGAACGAACGGGCCTCAATGGCGACGTGAGCAAGTTAAACGCCCGAGCTCTCCCAACGATCGGAGACCGCGCAGGAGGACGCGCTTGCGACGGCATGGTAGCGTGAAGGAGGGCACAGGGTCTCGAGCAGGTGATCTCGTTTCTCCGGGAGCCTACACATACAAAGGTCACACGAGTGATGTCTTACGAAACGTACCGAAGTAAACCCGCTTACCTCAGAGACGTCCGGATCTCGAATGAGGAAGAGCAGCTGGTCGCAGGATCTCCGCGGCTGCGAGTTTCGCGCCCAAACTGCTTTTGAAGATCTTCGTCTTGAAGTTTGAGTAGAAGTTGCTTGATCCGGGTGCGATCTGTGCGCATAACGAATCGAAGTGAATTTTTAATGCGTTGCTCGCTTGGGGTCCTTGATTAAACGGGAATTTCCGAATTTTCTCCTACTTTTTTATCCTACCTTTTATCCACATTGATCACGAGATAAAACTTTTTAATGTAGGTTTTGGAAGGCACCCAATGCACTAAGATCTATGGTATCGTAGAATACCGATTCGGACCGATTGATATTGTGGATTCGGTCCAAACTTCCCGGACAGGAACAGTTTCAGATACCGCCAGCGATGCAACCGCCTTCTATGATTGGCTAAATTCAATCACGATTCACATATTATCAACCTATCGATGGGGCTAGACGATTTGCTCTTGATCTCCAGATCCAAAAAGAGAACTCCACGCTCGCCCATGCCGAAGAAGAGGAAGCAGTCGGGGCCTCGTGCCGCCACTTCGGTGGAAGGGGGCACGACTGGCACGCGCATCCGTCTACCATCCTGTTTGGCGAGAATGCCGCTGGTGTCACTGTGGCTGAACTGCGCAGCTGAATCGCGGTGGGCGTCGTCGTGAATGCTTGCGGCGTCGTCCGACGGCGCTCTGGATACGGCGAGTGCCGGATACTGGATTGGCTGCTGTGGGGAGATGGGGTCGTCCTCGCCAAGCGACGCCGTTCAGGGATGTACGGCGAGCTGTCACTTGGCTGTGGCGACTTGCTGTGGATTGCTCCGGCGCTCTCGGCGATCGCCACGCGATACATCGCGTCGCAGTGGAGATGACAGGGAGATCCAACTCCGGATATGCGGAAATACCTCCGTTTTGTGATGGGATATATTATATTTTACAGGTGGGCAGTTTGCCGGCGGTTTGACCCGAACGGTTCAACCAACCGCCGATGGGGATTTGGAGTAGAACCCACAATATGACAGTCAAAAAGATATGCAATCAATGTTTAGAAACAACAGCTTACCCGGGCCCGTGGGGGAGTCATAGTTCGTTGGGTTTAATAGTGGATCAAAATATACGTTATAGGTAATGGGTATTGAAATGGATATATGCGATATTTGATATACCTGTTGAATGTTATATCAAAATTGTAAAAGTAAATAACCCGAATTGGGTTATATGTTCATTATAAGTTTTCTGAGTCGTGCCAGTCATGGTAGGTCGGCGCATCAGAGAGCGATCTGTAGGCTTCGACGACGTGTGTTTGTGCAGCACCTGCGCTTTCCTAAGTTACGGCATCTCCAAGGGTTTGAGACGCCTCGAGAGACGACGTGCACGACGCCGACGCAGCCCTGGGTCTCATTGGTGGGATTGCCAGCGACAAATTCCGTGAATTGTCCTGAATGACAGTACTGATCTCGATATTTGGCAGTAGCATCGACACTTGCCAATTTGCGGAGGTGGTTGGTGGTGGTGGTGGAAATCGCCAAGAAACAATGAATCCGGCATATGTGAGCCGTCTGCAGTCCATTGACGCCGAGGATGATGATTTTGATAATTTGATCGCTGCGTATGAAACCCTAGCCCGAGCTCGGCAGAAACACAGGCCAAGAAACCCAGCTGTGCAGGATGCAGCTGAGAATGTGCAGATGAGAAGACTAGCACTCGATCAAGCCCGCACGCAATTAGAACAGGCAGACAATACTTTACCGTCGTGATTTGACCGATGTGAGGGCGCGGCGACACGAAGAGCAGGGTGATGAAATCGACAGGCTTCGGCGGGAAACCTGCGACAACAAGCAGAAGGGAGCCTGACAGCGCAGGCCCCTGGAGTTGCATTAGGCACACCCATGTCTCCGAAACCATCAATCAAGCCGTCCGCAGATGATCGCGAAGCATCACCAGCCCGGAAGCGGCCCAAGACACAAGCAATCGCCGCGGAGACCGACATACAATGGTGGGACGCGGAGTCAGACGTTGAAGAAGACGCCAGCAACAATGAAGACTCTGAAAAGTGGAGACGCTCAACGGAAGAGCACGAGCCCAGTAGCGTTTCGGATAATAGTGATAAATGTGGTGGGTTTAGCGCGACCACACGCGCTTAGAGTAGCTCTGCGCACGTTCAAGCGGAAGAAGCCAAGGAAAAGTAGTCTCACGTCCATGCGTAGGAGCTAACGTTTTTGCAGTTAATTCAGATACTTGGGTTGGTACGAGCTGATGCATTTAGTGTCCGAAACCGTAAAGTGTGCGCCCTTGATGTTTGAGTGCGTATATGACATCCATAGTAGTGACAGTCTTCCGGTTGGCATGCTCCGTGTACACCAGTGCGTCTTGTACTAGGTTGCGAACAAACACATGTAAAACAGCGCGCGTTTCTTGGTATACTAGACCCGACATGCGCATGACTCCAGCACGACGAGCGAGACGGCGGATGGAGCGTCGACTGATACCCTGAATGTTCTCACGGAAGATGTAGCGATGGCGCTTCGAGCCACCTTTGCCCATACCTTTCACGCCCTTCCCTCGTCCGGACATCAACTACTGCATTCAACAACAACAACATGATCAGTATTGAACAGCTACAAGGCGACAGAATGCACTCTTACCTTCGCACGCTGGCTATGGGCAGAGAAAGTAGTGACATGACAGCTTGGTAGGCACATCTTGCGGATCTGAATGAGGGCCGGTGCAGATCTGTACTGTTTTCCTTTAAAAAGGGAAACCAGCTTCTGATTTCTGCGTCTGCACCTTTCATGCTGCATCACCAGCCAGCTTCAGAAACGGAAGACAAGCTAAACAACACTGAGCGTCATCTAACCGCTTGATATGTGTATTGGACTTAACGCTCAGAAGTCAACGCTTGTCTGAGTAAATCCATACAATCGAGAAGCTCCTGATGTCGCTAGTGAGCGTTGCGCGCATCCAGATCGCGCTGAGCTTGCCTCCTCTTTTCCCCAAGCAAAGCCCGGTCACGATCAATGCGCTGGTGCTTCATTTGATCATGGTCACGGCTCTGGAACCATAAAAACAACCGAATGACATCGCAGTGGGTGTGCCGTCGGTTGCCCTCCATATGAGCAGTCGATGTGGCTTCGAGGCTGGCAATACTTGATCCATCATCCGCAAGAGTATCATTACTGCGCTGTGATGCTGCCGAAACAACTCGACCCACTGCTGAAGTTGTCAACCCTGTTTTCACGACTGCCCCCCGAGCTCGTACAGTGAAGATCGCCACTGCGGCATTCGGCATCGCTCTGGCTGCGATGTACGGTCGAATATGCATCGTTGAATAACGACGCTTCTTGCTCGCCACTTGCTGCGTTAATCTTGCCCTGTAACCGCGCAGCGTTGCAGCCACTCACGATCTTGTGCCGTATCGCCAATGCCGTCTTCTCCCTGTCAAATAAAGCGGATCTCTTCCGCTTGCGTGCCGCTGAATACAACCTGGTGAACTTCCGCTCGAGGCTAGTGCTCGTCCGGTCAATCCACGTCGCGTCCTTGTGCCTGTTGTATGCGACTGAAACTTCTTCCCACTCGCTTTTCACACGCGGCAAATGCTCTGCGACGGTTTCAAGAAAAAGCTCCTGCTCGGCTTCGTTGTAGTTGGCAGTCCCCTTTAGTTTATTCATCTATCACAGCACCAACCGTTAACTGAGATACGCGGCTATTGCTTACATTTGCGCCGCATTTTCTTGAATGGACGAACCTCACTGCCAACGCGTCTCGAGCTTTTTTTTTCAAATGAGCGTGCGTCTCTCAGCGCACAAGTTCAACTTGCACATCATCGTCATACGACCTCTTATTGGCTAGCTATGAAACGCCTGTGTGAGCGTATTGACAATAAAGAAACTGGATATCACCCATTTCTACCAGTTAAAGCGGGCGGTTTATATAATGTTTACTTTAGGCTAAGTATCGGTCGATTCAAAACAATTACTAAAGTATACTCTGTGCTGCACGATCCCGTCAAAACGGTGGCTGTTTCACGAGGTATGAGGTTCGTCCTCTCCTCTGCTACTCCAGAAAGAGCAAGATCTCGCTTCGCTTGTGTCCCATTCTGCAACACATGGAGCTCGGGGAAGGGGCCCAGACCGACCAGCCATCCGGTTCGTGCGTCTCGGCCCTTTGCTGAACGACGCCACACAGGCCAAGAAAGCGGATCTCGGACTGCGCAAAGTGGTATTTACTGGGTCGAGCAAACAGTTGTTCCTCTCGGAGGATCTCAAACACGCGTCGCAAGCGCACGAGATGCTCTGCTCGCGTCCGAGAAAAGACGCAAATATCGTCAAGGTTGACGACGACGAACTGAGCAAGCTCACTTGTCTCGAAGATGCGTCGCATGAGTCGCGACCATGTCCCCGGTATGCCAGCCAGGCCCATCGGGGCAACCCACCATTGGTAAATCTCGGAGCCGGCGCGGAATGCCGTATACTGGCACGACTCAAATGCCAGTCGCATCTGATGATAACCCGACGCTAAGTCGATAAGCGTGAAGACATGCGCACCCGCCAGTCGATCAAACACTTCATCAATCCTGGGGCTTGGAATGCGAGGAATGTCGGTCATGGAGTTCACGTAGCGGTAGTCGATCACCCAGCGGACATGTTTCGTAGGATCACCACCACGGATCCACTGGACCTTTGTGGGCATCTCACCCGTAATCGGGTCGCGCGTAGGCACCGCAAAACTGTTCGAGACCCACGCCGACGAGCTCTTCTCAATCCAGCGCTTGGTCAGTAGCTTCTCGACGAAAGCACGTAGCGCCGTCTGCTCGACGTGAGCATGGTGAAAAGGGGGACGCAACGACGGTTGGGCACCCAATTTTAGTACGACCGAATGCTCAATATCTCGTTCCGGGGGCAGACCGTCGGGGAGCTCCTTGCGAAGATAGTCTGAAAACACGCGAACCATTGCCTCAATATCTGCATCGGGTTTCACAGTGCCTGTCTTGTCGACCACATCGAGATGGAAAACTTCGGCGTACATACCAGCCTTCAAGTTCCGCTTGAATTCATTGAGTTCAATCCACTCCACCTCCGGATCCGTCGAGGCCGGACTCACGACTGCTTCCCTCGATGTGTCCATTGCGCTCGCGTCGAGTGAACGCGGCCGCGCCCTCTTGCGTCGACGACGGCGACGCCCTTTGCCTTTGCGTGGCCACGAAAGCGTGCCTTGAGCCCAGTCGATCACCGGGTTATCGCGGCGCAACCACGTCTGACCCAGAATCCCGTCAAAGTCGTTTTGCAGGGGCCACTCAATCAACTCGACGACACATTCCTTATCCGCCACCCGTAGTGGAACATCGTAGTGACACGCGCGTGTGGTCGTCACCTTGCCTTCAAAATCACACGCGCGCAGCTCCGTCAGGCTCGCGCCCTCTGGAGCTCGGAGCAGACCACGGCGCACAATAGAGTGCGCCGCGCCAGAATCAACCACCATTCTCAACTTCTTGTCCTGAACCAATGCGTCCATAAATAGAAGCCCCCTGGCCTTCAACCTGGACCTTATCGAGTTCGATCTCCATGGCGCAGACGGACGGACCAATCACAACACGGGACTCGGAGGCTTCTTCCATATCAAAGGTAATGGGATCAGCGGAAACAGAGGCACCTGGAGATTTCTGATCTGAGCGCTCAACGGATACTATATTTACATCCGCTGAGCGTGCCCGTTTCCCTGGTTCTTGCGCGGATTCGATGGCCGCTTTCGCGGCAGTAGAAGCAAACCCCATGACGGCAGCACACTTCAAGCGACGGGCGAGGCGGGCGAGTGTTCACCTGTGCCACACCGAGGTCATCCTCGCGCGCCACCCCAGCGACGTGCGACACATCCATTGGCTCTGGTTCTGGCAGGCGTGCGGGTCGCGGTCGGCGTGGCGTGGCGCCGCCAAAGTGGGCGCGCTCATACGCTTGTGCGGCCGCGATTGCGTCGCGGAGAGTCTCGCAGTTGAGGTAGTTGACTTCCTTCTGAGTATCAGGCTTGATGCCAGCAATAAAGTGGTCCACTTGATCCAGCTGGGACATCTCACGGATCTGCATAATGATTTCGCGGAACCGGCCAACGTAGTCCTCAATCGAGCCCGTCATGCGGCAAATGCGCAGGGCCGCCCGCAGGCGCTGTTGCTGGTCCGAAGGGACAAACTCGTCGCTGAACCCACGCTCAAACTCATCGAGGTCGCGGATCGGCAAGTTGTCGATCATGAGGCGGTGTGTGAGGAACGACGCGGCTCCTCCACGCAGTCCCGAGCACATAATCGCGACAACACGTGCCTGGTTCTCGGGGCGCGTGTGGTCTCGCGCGTAACGAGCCGCAACGCATTTTACTCTCTATCTCCATTTACCGACAGGCTCGCAAAGTGGTCGAGACTACCACAAAACACCGTAGATGAAGGCGCGACTCAATGAGCTCAGCTCACGCACGCTCCTGGCATTCCAGCGCTCCGCGGCCCCAGCAGCACAGTAGCCGTGTCCGAGCACCAGCACGAGCAGAGCCAAGCGGCGCTCGCCCTACAACGGCCTTCCCATGTAGTTGCACCTGCACCATGAAATGACATTTTAGTTCGGCCTTGCGCCTCGCATGTATCTCGAGTCGTGTATCTGCACGCACCGATGGCTCTGGTAGGACGCGCACGACACGACCGCATCAGCGCGGCCACCTCCTCTGTATGCCGCTGCATCTTCATGCTGTGCACCTGCACCATGGCATCAGTGGAAACGTTAGTCTAGCCATGCACGCATGCATGTTGGTGAGCCCGCCAGCGCGTCCGCACGTACTTATGCCTCTGGGGTCGACGCGCAGGACCGCAGCGCGACCGTAGCGGCGCAACGACCACCTCCTTTGTCGACTGCAGCGTCTAAATGCTGTGCACCTGCACCCCATGAGTCGACATGTTAGTTGAGTCTTGCACGCATGTATGTTGAGCCCACCATCGCACGTCCGCACGTACCGACGTCTCGGCCGACGCCGACGCGAGACCCTTCGCTGCTTCCCGCCCTTCTTGTTGCGCGAAGCGCCCGCCCTGTCACTAATGTGGGTCGTCTTAATGCCCACGACTGTAATAAACCGTGCCAAAATGTGCACCATCCCTGCCCCGAGCTGTGACAAAACGTGCTCCATGTTGCGCGACGGGTGCGCGAAGGTCGTTCGATGACGCGGAAAGCCCGGGGCAGACCCACCAACGACACTGCGAAATACATTTATTTATAATATGATGGGGATGTGCTGCCTCTTGTCAAGTCGAAATGGCCGTTAATGAAGGTATTTGGGTTCGCTCGATAGATCTGAAGACATTGGAGTGCTTCATATCAAGGTCGATGAACTTATTGCGAGCTGTGGCACAAACTACGGGCTGAGTATCAGTCCGTAGAGCTCACGAGCAAGAATCCCAACATTCTGGGCATTTGCCGGAACGATATTACTTTCGAGTGCTTTTTTGAGGAAATCGAGTGCACCGTAAGTTTTTGTACGAAAGGTGTGAAACCGAATGCCCTTAGTTCAACTTGAGGGAATGACCGAGTGCACTGCTGAGGTTAAGGCTTGAGCACGGAAGAAGATGCGTTAAGGCTCTGCCTTCATTAGTTCAGGCGTAGCTAATGTAAGCTACATGTTGCAGCAACGATACATAGAGTAAATACTGAAGCGGGCGTTTGTCTACAGAGCGAGTCACGAGCAAGGGTTAGTGTGCTTTCATCGCCAACTTCGCTTGCAAGCTACGCCAGTCCACAGTGTAAGTTCCTTTTGTTCAAGCACCTCTCCATCAACACGATAAGAGCAAATTTAACGCTCGGCGTGCGTTCACCGTAATACTCTAAGTTGTTTCTACTTCATAATCACCTATCCCACCGTGTGCATTTCACGTTGTGTCCAGGGCAATGGTAGAGAGCTCCACGGGAGAGCATAGCCCGAGTCGTCCATCGACCAGAGGACGGTACCAGCGCATCTCGGTACATGAAACGATGCAAAGCGCGCAAGTTGCGATTCAGCTCCAAGACGCGTTCAGCTACGTGTTCATGTTCAACACGGGGAAGCGGTTTCATGCCAAGGTCTATAGGTGTGTTGATCACCGCAGCTGCAATCGCTACTTCCGCGTAATGGTTATCAACGGGGAAGACGATCGTGATAGCCGCTGTTTTGCAATCGAAGCTCATGGTTCACATTCAATGACACTTAGTGAGCGAAGGCGCCAAGGCATACACCCCACTTTCAAGTCGGATATCGACGCAGCTATCGCAAGTAATGCTGGACCAAGGAAGTTTCTCCAAATGCTCGCACGGCAATACGAAGCCAGACCGGATCTCTTAGCGATCCTTCCTAGCTGGGATCTAGTGAAAAACCGGAAAGCTTACATGATGAATGCGCTCGCTAAGAAGACCGAGGTGGCAAGCCTTGCGGATCTCAGCGAATGGGCTGGCCTGCGCTTGTGTGAGTCCACGTTCGACTTCTTTGGTGCTGGTGGTTTTGACAGAACTACTAATGAGACAACGTTTTCGTCGATGCCGCCTCAGTATATCAATGTCCAGTATCTCTGTCTACATGAGGTAGAGATTCTGGACCATTCAGAACGTGCCAAGACATTTCAGCTACAGCTCCATCCTGTGATCTCGATGCATAATGTAAGTTTCATGTTGCAATGGTCTGTTTGTTCTCGTCTCATCTCGTATTGTTGTTGTTGTACAGATCCGTGAAATACGGGCGCTCTTCCGATGCGATTGCAAAATGTTTTGGTCGACAGGGTGGGTTTGTTCTCACGTTCTCGCAGTGATGTCCATCAGGAAGCAATTCGATTTGACTGTCGCCAAGAAAAATCTTCCAACCACGAAACTTTGCGGGGGACAACGCAAAATCGCTGGTGCACTCTTCATTGATGCACCCGACTGCCGCACCTTTTCAATTCCATCCCTGGAGAAGAGGTTGATGAAGAAGCCGCACTATCCTTATGGCTGGCAGATAGCAAAGGATTTTGCCGTTGTCGTCAACGAAGAAGAGGAAGACATCGGCATGGTTGGCACAATTCAAGCCTACTCAAGTCGGGGTGGTAGATATAGATGGCTGGTCGACTTCGAGGGAGGCAAGCAGGTCTTCCTAGAGTGCCAGGAATTGGTGCAGCTGATCGTAGAATCAAGACGTACCGGCCTCGATGTTACGAAGAGTGCTACCGCCCACGCAAGCACACACGAATCTCATCCCCGCGGTGTTGACCGTGACGCCGTCGATGATCAGGACTTGGACAGCACAGACGAGCAGGAGTGAACGCTGGTAGCATGTGAGCGTAGGACTGGACTAGCGGAGCTCAGCGTCCCTTGTGTAGGAAGTGAACCAGGATCCAAGGCTCATTCATGTTTTCTTCTCACATATACATGTATTTTTCTCCTCTTACATCCTGGTGAGCTCTGCATCCAGCCCCAAGGACAGTGTAGCAAACTCAAACAAGCATGGATCGGACAAGACAAGTATAAAGCTGACGATATCGCCATGTGTTATCTGCACTCGGCATTCCGCCATTTCGTGGCAAAAATGTCTGCACTCGAAAACCCCTCAACGTGCACTCGAATACCATCCGCGCCCGAATTTACCACGGTGGTGAACACTCAAAGATACGAGAATGTTTTCGGCCATTGCCCACTTTAGTCAAGCAATATGCACTTTGCTAAAGGTCCCTCAACCCTTGCGTCCCGCAATAAGTGTCGTATCTTTCGCCGCTCTCCCACGCTTTCAAGCAAAAAAATAATCCGTTGACACGCTACCCGGGCAGAACGACCCACTCTTTCCAGCCGACAGTATTTCCACCAATCCACAGTGTTTAATTCACCAATTTCGACCAATCACAGAACGCAGATAGAAACGTCGCACAGCTTCCTCTTCCGTGCACAGACCGACCGCAAGCATCCACATCCCAGCTTCCCGGCGCGCCAGCATTCGACCCTGGGCCCATCACGTCCAGCACCTCATACACATTCTAGCGCCTTATCTCCCTACTCCGAAATGGCTGACAAGATCTTCTGTACGTAGAGCTAACGGGGCCAGAAAGCTAGATCCATCTCTAACTTGTTGGTTTTACTGCTGATCTAGGGGCGCTGACGTGCTCGCTATTGTCG
>AWVW02035484.1:0-12242 GCA_000500225.2 Phytophthora pinifolia
CCTGCGGCTGACTTGCCGCAGGATTTGATAAACGATTTCGAAAGAGAGGAGTTGGGCTGGACATGGCCTGTCGACCACACAGCGCTTCAATCCGTATAGGCACCCCAACCGGGACAAGAGGCGCGGGCCGCATAGGCCGGCGTAGCTAGCTACCTAAMAATACAATTAAAATTACGGCAATATTTATTATTGTTTGCCATCATATTGCAATCTTTACTATTGAGAACTGTCGGCACCAATACATTTGTTTACGGTATTGTCCGACCTCTGGGCGGGGGGCACTAATAAGAGCACATGAAGCCACAGTGGACGTTTTATTCAGGGCAAAACTATCAGCCAATCCAAACCTTCCATTGGCTGCTAATAGCCAATAGTGTCGTGTCGGAGCACAGCTAAATTCTCGTCCTATCAGTACGCGTCCCAACAGCAACAACAACTACTCCCCCGCGAAGGTCAGTAGTGTTGGATCAGCCCTGAAGGTTCAGGAACGAGGGTCGGTTGCAACTCTCTGTGGTGGTAGATCCAACCGATGCCTGCACCACTAGCCACGAGCAGACGGCTAGGATGCAGTTCGCGCTTTCGCGCTAGACTCTGTGGTCCCTCAGGTGGAGGGTACTGGCTTTCTCAAGCCTACACGAAGGTGCCAAGGGAAACCCGAGGCGGCAAGAACGTGGAGACGTCTGACACACTCTCTCACACAATATATAGAGTATAATCCACTCTGCCCTTCAATCGCTCGGTCAACTCTCTTCTTGGCCTCGTCAGGTAGGTAATGAACTTCGAGTCTTCTGGCGAGCATTCCCTGGCGACCAAGCGCATCCAGGCTCTGCAGCTAGCTAGGCTTACCGTGGACGGACTTGACTCTTTTGTAGTTGGGGGGAATTTGCACACTGTTATTATTGGCCTCCCGGCCTCTCCTTTGCCTCCTATACAGAGACCAAGTATAAACCGATCCCTGGGCTATCCTGACCTGTCCGTCTAAGTACGACCGAGGGGTCTTTCTGCCTATCCTAGGTACGAGCGTCACTCTTTGCGCTATAGCGAGGATCTTGGTTGGTGAGCTCTCTGGCCAATCAGAGGCATCGGACTCGTTTCCCTGAAAGGTTCGATCCCGTTGCTTCTGCGACGGGCCTTGAGGACCGGCGGAGCAGAGGCGCTGGCCGTGGATGCTGCCAGCAGACGTCGTACGGCCCCGCTTGCAGCTGCAGAGGAGGAAGTTGGCTGCGACGGGGACGCGGCGCAGGGCACAGGAGAGTCATGCGAGCCGGGCGCCGACACGGCCCCGGCTGACAGAGATAAGCTCGAGACCGCCCCGCTTGCAGAGGCAGAGGCGGAAGTTGGCGTATCCGAGACCCCCACAAACATCTGTGAAGGGTTTGCGGGCGGAGAACGCTGTGCGAAAGAACACTGCGACGGCAGCAGAACGACAGAGGTGAGCATGCCATGCTCACACGGAAGACAGATGAACAAGCCGAGCAGGACTTACCTCAGGCGAGATGCCAAGCGATCGGAGCGCAGCAGTGCGTGAGCTGGTGAAGGCGGCGGCATCGGAGATAACCAAGACACCACGACACGCACCAGGCAAGTTGGATTGTGTCGCGGTGGGGGCAGTTATGGTGTCGGGATTCAGCCGAGTCGATGCTCCTGCCGTCTCGGTGTCGAGTGCGCCGGCGCCGGCGATACCAACTTCCGTCTCGGGTGAGTCCGGCGGGGTTTCGCAGGCGCTGGTTGAGGTGTCTTCGACTTCTTCTGCACCCACAGGTTCTGCTATTACGCCTCCGAGTGGTCACGCGCTGCCAGCTCCGATGGTTCGCAGGCGTTCGGCCTTACGTGACCATGCTCGGCCAGTGCACTACCAGAGCACTGCCACGTTGTCGACGGCTCCGGGCACGGACGCGAACTCGTTCGCACCCGCGTCGAGTGCTCCGCCGCCACCGGCATCAGGAACTTTGGCTTTTCGCCGCTCGTCAGGGAAGCTTCCGTCTTCGATCACCAAGTTCCTCACGCCTCTGTTCACTTCACATGGAGCAATGGAGACTTGGTGCCAGGTCCACCACGCTCGGATGCCGGCTCCCCTGCCCACCGTCCGCGCTATCCCTCTGTCGGTCGATGGCACGCGGATTACCAGGATCCCCAGCACCCTTGGCAAGTTCTTCGTCGGAACCTGCCAGAGCGGCCAAGCACGTTCCACACTGGTGACGAGCCGCTTGCCCCTATTTCTCTCCGTCCGCGAAGGGTCAGAGTGATCAAGGTCTGGCGACAGCTGCAAGACAACGCTGTGGGGCCCAAGGAGTCTGAGGAGTTGGGTTTCGCTTCTTGGGAACGAGCCCACTGGATCCCGACTGCTCTGGTGGAATTGTGGCTCAACCAGTTGTAAGCAGAGCTCGATACCGCAGCAGCTTACCAAGAGATCATGGCACTGTGAATGGACCCGCAATCTACGGGCTGATCGCCTCCGACAGCAAGTTTCGCATCGGTACTGGAGCTGGGCTGTTCTGCCCAAGAATGACCCACAGAGCGTCCCCTCCGAGTTGATGTTGGAGCCCTCGGTGCTATCGTACTCGTTCGAGGTGCTCACGGGGATGATATCGACGGATGACTGGGTTTGGAGTGTGACTAGACGGATGAAGTCTCTGGCCGTTCCGGGAGGCCAGTCTCTCACCGTCTACCGGTGACCTCCGTCGCTATCTCGACTCCAGCGCGATTTTCGTGCCGCTCCCTTTCGATTTTGAGGTGACGCAAGTATGGGTGCGGTGTTCATCGGTGCGACTTGGCGCACTCGTGCCTCTCGTGGCCCCTTCAATATTTTCATCGCCTACCATCGCTTCTTCGTTCACAAAGAGCATTTCGCTGGTCTCGGAGGACTTGTCAGCACAATCAGCGAACAACCGTCGAACTCTTTCAGCGCGGTGCGGCGTCATCCCCCCGTTTCAATTCTGTCTGCGCACCGGTTTGATATCTCTGTCACGCCATACCGCAGATCTCGTGGCAGCTCGTCTCGAACAAACCCTTCTGCGGGAAGATGTGCGTCAGTCAATGGGACGTCGCCAAGTTGGTCTTCAGCTGCCCCGCCCATTGGCATCGGAAGGGATCGACAGTAATGACAAGCGTGCGCTGACAAATTTTATCCGCGACCACAAGCTCAGTATCGCCGACACCGTTCGTCTTTTCCGCCACGAAACCGATCGTGACAGCCGACCAAACAAAGCTCTTGTTTCTGCTCGGCTCAAGAGCCTACTAAGGGGCTACTCGCAACTATCAACATTACTGCAAGTCGCTGAGCAAGGTATTACGCCAATAAGGCGACCGCCTGGTCAGATACGAGTGGCGGAAACCGGACCCCCAACAACCATCCCTCCTTCAACAGACATCTAAATGCAGCAGTCAAAAGCGTTCGCAAGGGTCAAGACGATGGCAAATTTCCCGTTGTTGACGCAGACATCCTGGATCTCTGGGACTCAGTTCGTTGTAGTCCTCTCGGCGCGGTTGAAAAAGGCGACATCCCGAAGGTTGGTCTCATTCATGATCTATCATTTCCAGCGGGGTTGTCTACGAACGACCTACTCGATAAATATTGCCTGCCTGAAGTTCTCTACGCATACGTGACCGTGCTCGCTGTACGTATCGAATAGCTCGCGGCAAGATACCCTGGGATGATCATCTAGATTCTGAAAGGCGACGTTAAAGGAGCATACCGGCACCTCATGACGAACGCCAATCACGTACATCATATGGCCGGTCTCATCCGGGAGCACGACGCTCTGATCATCGACCTCGCTGCTCCTTTTGGCTGGGCAGGTTCTCCACAGTTTTACGGCGTGTTCGGAGGAGCTGTCTCGTGGCTCGTGTCAGAAAACACACCAGCATTAGTCTCTGACTCTACCGATGATGTACCATTCTTCGGCTACGAATGGGTGGACGATCACGTAGTGATTGAAATCGACAACAAGGACCGTCTCCAGATAGCTGAAGCCACGCTTCGCCACGCCATGCTGGCGGTTCTGGGGTCTCGTTCGATCAATGAAGAAAAAATCTCTAGCTGGGAAACTCGACTCACGGTGCTAGGTCTCACTTGGGACACCAGTGCCAGGACACTATCAATTCCAGCGGACAAGCTTCAAAAGAGCATCGACCGCATAAGCAAACTTCTCAGTGCAGGAGCTGCCACACACGCACGGACCTCCAAAATATTCTCGGTACCTTACGTTACATCGCGACTTGCATTCGGACAGCCAAGCCGTTCTTTCAGCAACTCCACGCAGCGTCTGTCCGATGGCGCCGGTTTGGTCGTTTGCCGCTCCCTTCAACAGTAGTCGCAGACTTACGCTGGTTCGAGCACATTTTCGCTTCGGCCACCTTGAGGAATTGCCGCTATGTATGTTCGGTAGCAGGCCGGATCCCGTCCTTCATCTGTACATGGACGCATTCGACATGGACCTGGCAGTGCTGAACCCATCACGGGACGAATTCATCCAAGTGCGTTTCGACAGTGAGGAGATCATTCAAATCCGGGAGGGGCGTCTGTCTATCAATGTGCGAGAATAGCTCTGCATCGCGCTCGCTATCTGGACCTGGGGAGCGTGCTGGAGCCCGCAGTCCACCCCGTGTATTCGACACGTTCGGTGTTGGAGTGCTAATACTTCGGCCGTATCATGGAACTACCGCCTCGCAAGCTCCTGTTTCGAAGCGCAGGAAATAAATCGCGCGATCGGCCTTGGGGAAGCCATCTTCAACATCAGGATCTCCGCCGGTCATTTACCCGGGGCGACAAATCGGATGGCGGACGCAGTGTTTAGAGCATGGGTCGAACCTCACGCGTCCGTCTGGTCTAGCTTCTCTGTGAATTACCGGTCAGGCCCGAATGGAGAAAAATCTACAAGACATTCTCTGAAAATTGCAGTCCGAGTCTCTGGCCTCGTCGTCAGCCGTCAAGTACACCGGGACCTGGCAACACTGGACCCACTGGTGCAAAACGATGCAGTTCTCCCCATGGCTTACACAATATCGAGCTCAATACTCTTATCGACTCGCCCTCTTCGCCGTTTCCTGCTGGCGATATGGGTTCGGCCGGCCAGGACAAGGGAACCCGGCGTCTACCATCATGTCCAATATCAGTCACATATCGTGGAATCATCAGTTCCATCTCGGATTCACCGTCGGTCTTCTACCCGATCACAAACTTGCTATTTTCGGCATGCGGCGGCACGACAAACCTTCGTCGAAAAAGCACCCAGTCACAATCAACATCTTGCAGGCACTACACCGCAGTCTCAATTTCAGCCACACCCAGGACCGGGCCTTATGGGGCGATGCGGTCCTGGGCTTCTTCTATCTGCTGCGGCGATCAGAATATCTAGCAACCGGTCGGCAGACCCGCTACTACGCACTCACTCGCGCGGACATTTCTGTACTGGGCGACCAAGGCCGAGCGTGCTCAAGATTCAGCTCTGCCGCCAAGTGCATTGTTCGTTTTCGTGGCAGCAAAATCGACCAGTTTGGCGAAGGAACAACGCGAACGCTCGCACGGTCAGGGTCGGCTTGGTGCTGCCATGTCGTAGCTGCTTGGTGTCTCTGCAGACACCTCGAGCGGATCGGAGCAGCGCAAGACTCAAGTTTCGAGCGGTAACATGCTGCAAGCGAGTGTCGTAGCAGCAGTCCTCAAAGGGGCAGCGGCGTCCATTGGAGAGGATCCCGGTCGCACTCGCTCCGTAGTGGAGGGGCCACGGCACTGTTCAATGCCGGCGTCTACTATCTTGCCGTCAAGATGTTCGGTCGATGGAAGTCTGAAGCCGTTTAAAGATACACAGTACTCAAGAGCGAGCTCACGTCATCTCTCTCTCGCAAAATGGTCAGCAAGCGTCACTAGCAGCGATCAACATTGCGCAACCACCTCGCCACTCCCTCTCAGCGGGGCGCTGCTAATCTATACTTATCGGTTGTCACGATCCCGGAAGACGATTCACGGAAAAACTTGTTGTTAAAAGGGTAAATTCACGTCTGACCTGATTATCTTCGCTTTCTTCCCCTCTCTCTCAATCTGTGTCCTTGATTTATGTCCGTGTGCATCTCCACGTATCCGGCGTGCCCTTGGCACGCATATCCTTTCACCCCTTCTTGACCGTCGCCCGACTCGCATCGACCCGCCAGCCGCAGGAGTCGTCCTTGTCCCTCGCACCCCCAGATCGGCAATGCGCGACGAAGTGACACTGCCTCACCGCCGGAGACACCATCATTTAGTTAAACGCTGGGCACGACCGAACCACGTCAGGGGACGCAGGGGGCGTCTCGCCGGCTCGGGAGCGTCTTCTCGACGCCGTCGAGGGTTGTCAGCGACTCCTCGAGTCGCAACGGGTGGACGTGGCTGCTCTGCGTGGTCGTCTGCAATGCGTCGAAGCGACTGTGGCCTCCGACTTCCCGACTTGGAACAACTGATGCACAGCGTGCGGGTCCTGCAAGAGCAGCAGGACCGACTCGGTCAGGAGCAGCACCGCCTTCATGAGCGCTGCGCGCAGAGCGAAGGCGATCTTGGCCATGATCTCAAGTCCAATTGGGAGCATCTGGACTGGATTTGGCATCTATATAGCCGCGCGGCTGCTTTGGAGCAGCGTGCTTCTCTGGCTGCGGCGCCTACGCCGGCCGTTCCGGCTGTCCCAGCCCTCTCTCAAGCGGACTGGACTCGGATGATGGCGAATGCCTTTCTGGCGCGCCGTACTCTCCGAGTCATCCGCCTCCGCCGGGCGATAAGGCTTGAGCGGACCGACGTAGAACGTTGGTTGCGTCGCCATGGCCGACGGCAAGTCCAGCGTATACGCGTTGCCGTGGACGCTGATGACGGTGAACGGCCCCACAAAACGAGGACGGAGCTTCGTGCTGCCCACTGCTGTGACCGCCTGAGTAGGGAGATTCTTAGCGTTGACGAGGACCTGGTCCCCTAACTTAAACACGTGTGTGTTCTTACGCCCCTGGCGATCACTGTTCTCTTTCTGTTTGTCTTGCGCGGACGCCATCGCGTCCCGGACGCGACGGCGTATGACTTCACCGGTCTCGATGAAGGAGAGCAAGTTCCGTTTGACGGATGATCGAAGGCCTTTGAGGCCACGCGAATCGTCGGCAATAGCCTCTTCCCCACCCATATTCGAAGCCGATGGCAACGATAACGGGGCGCGCGGATGCCGCAGGCCGTTGACATAGAACGGAGTGAAGCCCGTCGATGCATGCACCGCATTATTCAGGGCATACTCCACTTGGGACAGCATCGTGCTCCACCTTGTGGGCTCTTCGGCGCAGACGCTGCGCAGCACGTCTTCCAGCACGCGGTTCACCCGCACGGTTTGACCGTCGGTCTGCGGATGGGCCGCCGTTGACATGTCCAGCCTCGTTCCGAGAAGACGGAACAAGTGTGTCCAAAAATGCGACACAAAGCGGGGGTCCCGATCGCTCACGAAAGCCTCCGGGAGATCATTGTGGCAAAAGACATTGTCGACAAAGAGTTGGGCTGCCTGTGGCGCCGTCACGCTCTTCTTGACCGCGACGAGTCTTACCATCTTGCTGAGGCGACAGACAAAGCCCAGAATGCCAGCGTGGCCTCGCGTGTCCGCCGGGAGTTCGAAGATGAAGTCCATGCTCCCCGAGCGCCAACAATCCACCGGAACCGGCTAGCTCATCAGCGGTGCTGACGAAGAGGGGGCTGGCTTCACGCGACGACAGGTCTCGCATGTCTGTACGCACGTGCGCACCCACTTGTACATGTGAGACCACCAGAAGCGGCGCACCACGGACGTGTACGTCTTCTCTCGACCCAGGTGACCGCTCAGCGGCGTGCCATGTGCCTCGTAGAGGACTCGAAGACGCAATCCCTCATTGTTTGGAACGACAAGGCGGGGTTCCTCGCCATCGCCTATTTGGTAGTAGAGAAGACGATCGGTCATTGAGTAGCGGTGCAATCGGAAACGCTGCCACGCAGTAAGGTTCATCGACAAAGTTGGCGACTTCAACGCATTTTCCAGGTCTGCAAGATCATCATCGTCGCTATATGCCTCGCGTAGCAGATCGTGGAGCGGAGACACGAGATACGCAACGTGCGCCAGCTCATAGTCCGGACGCCGGGAGAGTGCGTCCGCCAGGACATTCTGCTTCCCCGGCTTGTATTCCACGGTGAAGTTGTACTCCGCTAAGAAGGAGAGCCACCTTGCCATACGCTTCGAAAGATGGGGCGACGATTTCGCTGTCCGCAAGGCGCATGATATGTATAGATCACAGAGGGTCTGCTCCCTAGGAGGTGCGTACTTCATCGCGAGAAGCTCCTTGTAGTGGACCGGATAGTTCTTTTCGGCCGCCTTCAGCTGGCGTGATTGGAAAGAAACCGCTCTCCCCTTGCCGTCAGCATCGGCTTGCAACAGAGCACAACCTATGGCAAAGTCGGATGCGTCGCATACTACACTGAAAGGACGATCGTCGTCCGGCAAAGCCAGAATCGGGGCGCTCTGAAGGCTTCTCTTACTGGCTTCGAAAGCTCGCTGAGCTTCGTCGGACCACGACCACTCTGTATCCTTCTTCAGAAGGTTCGTCAGCTGAAGCGCCATCTCAGCGTAATTCGCGTGCAAGTAATTGGCGAGGCCGAGCCACTTGCGTAAATCCTCTTGGGATGTTGGCACTGGCCACTGCGCGATCGCGTCGATCTTCCCCTCCTTGCCAAGGAAACAGCCCAGAAAGGGGATCTCTTTGGCGCCGAAGATGCACTTGTTGATGTTGGAATACAAGTGATTCTCGCGTATGCACATCAACACCTCCCGGAGGTGTGCGATATGCACCTCAACAGCCGTCTTGCCTTCCGCGGCGCGGCTCTGAACGATGATGTCATCGAAGTACGTCTGCACGAACTGCCGCATCGGCCGAAAGAGCTGAGTCACCAGTCTGTTGAACGTGGCTGGTGCGTTGGACAGCCCCTGGGTATTACCAACCACACCCGTAGCATACCGCTAGGGCTGCTAACCGCTGTAAGCGGAATGTCCAATTCTCGCATCAGTAGCTGGTAGTGGTCATCGACCATGTCGCGCTGAAGACAGTACATCCTGTCATGTTGTTCTGCAACATATCCTTACGAGGAACGCCGGAATCGTGGCTGAGTTCAGCTTGTTGAACGCATGCACCATGCGCAACATCCCGTTGGGTTTTCGAACGTAAAACGTCGGCGACGAATGCGGCGACTTCGACTCGCGCACCATGCCCGAGGCATGCTTCACCGCGAAGAATGCATCGATCACTTCGACTTGCTCTTTCGGCAGCGGCCATTGGCGTGTCGTGCAATACTTGGTGCCCGGCACCAAGTCGATCTCGTGGCGTACGCCTCGATCCGCGGCTAACACCGATGGTGGATCGTCGCTGACGACGTCCGAGAACCCCTTCAAAAGAGGGTAATACCGACGAGCGCTCAGTCGCCAGAGGCTCCAAGCCGTGGAACGGAAGCCTCGCAGGGCTCCTGTTCGCCGGAGGACGTGTCTGCCGAGGTGGACTACGAGGAGTCTGAAGACGAGCGCCCACGCACTCCGGCTTCGCCTCAGCTCACTGAGCAGCAGCGTGCCATCCCTCTCGGGAGTCCCGCAACCCCGCGCAGCATAACTGCCGTGAAGCGTGCCCAGCTGAAAGAGGAGAGCTCCCAGCCCTCGGCTGTCGCAACCCCCTCGGAGTCTCAGCGCGTTGAGCGCCGGTGGATGCAGCCCCGCGTGAGCTCAAGGAGCCACCTGTCATCACCAACGCCGGTGCTGACGAGGGGTTGGACCCCGCCTGCCTCGTACCCGCGAACCGCGAGCACTTGCGTGAGCGGACAGAGGCCGCCCATACTGCTGCCGAGCGTACCTCTGAGGCTAAGCGTGGTTACGAACCTTCGGCCCCAAAGACTCGCGAGCAGCTACTAGCACTTCGATCCTGGCCTATGCGGCGTTGTGGTCATCACGAGGCGAAGCCTCCACGTCATCCGCTGGGGTGAGTCCCCCTCGCCCCCGCGAAACTTCTCTTCGGGAGTTGTGCCCGCGGGGCGCTTCTCTTCGTCCTCATCACCGATGATGAGCTCGTTATACTGAGACCCCAAGCCATCGCCGCCGCTCTCTGAGCCACTGGAAGGGTCACAAGGGCCCGGCACCTGGACTTCATGGCGCTTGCGTCGACGGGCGGCGCGCACAGACGCCAGGCGAGCCTCGCTCTTGGGCTTGTGCGTCTTGCGCTTCGGCTTCGCCGGCTTGGAACTTCTCGCGACAGGTCGGGCTTGACTTCTCGTCCGACGAGCGGCTGAGGCAGGCGTCGCCTTCGGGGATGAAGATGCTTCGGTCATAGTGGTCGGCGCCTCGGGCGGCGGCGTGCCCGAAGGGCTGGCGTCAGCAGCGGGGTGCCCGATGGGTGACTTGAGGCAGCGCTGGTCTTCATGGGCCCGGAGGGCGACTTGCGGGGCGGCTGGGGAAATTCGACAATGAGGCTGGTCCCGGACGGGCACGTGGTGCCGTTTGTCTCACTGGATTCCCCGCTCTTTCGGAAAAAGACGACGACTTCCATTTGGGTATGGGAGGGTGTAACGGGGCATCCATCAGAGTGAAGGTCCATGGCTACTGAGTGTGGCACACACAGGTTTGGCTTAAGTACGATTCGAACTTAGGGGGCGGCATGGCTTCAGAGCCAATCATTGGGAAACAGGTTATTTGGAAGGTACCTTAATTAGGCAGTTTACAGTAAGTAGGAACTTATGAGCAGAGTAATACATATTCAGTTTAACTATATCCCGGAAGTGTGCAAGTCGTTCGATACTAGGTATCACGGAACGACCGGAAGGCCAGGCCCTCCGACACTTACAACAAGGACGCTAGGCATCTATTGTGGTTAGCGCGTTAACGCTTCCTCTAAGGATAAGGTGCGTGTGACCCCCGTCACAGTAGGGGCACGGTTGTGGCCTCAGCGTCGGTGCTTCCCGAGTCCGTGTTGAAGGTAGTACCACGTCACAGATTGTGTGGTATACACGAGGCAACTGCAACTTGCAAAGAGCGAAGTTTCGCGAAGGAGTGATCAAGTTTACCAGGATTCTAGAATGTAGGAGCCAAGGAGAACTTGCGAGACCACAAGTTCATTTCAATCTCACTTTCCATTATACACTGCATCAAACAGAAGACTTCAAGTCGTTTTTGGTTGTGAGCCCAATGCCACTGGGTCCTAACGATGTCCTGCGGGAGGACAACTATTTCTTGCGGGAGTTCAACTACCGCATGGCACTCGCGAGGAAGGACCTGCTGGACCACGTGGAGATGAAGCCAGAAGATGCAGCTAAGCGGGAGACCGTGGCGTGGAAAGCCGTCGATTTCAAGGCGCTGGCTGTCATTTCCAAGTTGCTGAGTCCAGTCCATCAATCGATGATCCGTGACTCGAAGTCGGCCAAGGAAGCGTGGGAAATGCTACGGGAGTTCTTCGTCAAGCAGAACTTACACAACCGAGTTCAGCTTCGTAAGCAGCTGCATGAGTTCCAGATGCCGCCCGRGGCCGATTTAATGGATCATCTGCTCAAGTTCGACGACCTGTGCCTGAGGCTTTCAGCCGTCGGAGACCAGCTGACCGATGACAAGAAGCTCGTGATACTATTGGGGAGCATGTCGAGTGAATACGACACCATGGTGAAGATTTTTGAATCGCATGCTACGGTGACGTTGATGGACGCCAAAGATGCTGCGCCGCGAGTCGGAGACGCTCAAGAAACGAGAAAAGAAAGAGGAGGCGTTCAAGGTGTCCACGCATGGAGCAAATTGTGGACGACGATATGATACCGGTATTGGATCTCGGAGCGCACGTGCTGGACAGCGTGGCCGTGGATCTGACGTTGTTCGTCAAGGTGGTAAACGCAGTCAACGAAATCAGCATCGCGGAGGACGAGGGATGACCAAGTTTAATGGTCAGTGCTTCGAGTGCAACCAGTTCGGCCACAAGCGCAATGAGTGCCCACAACTCACCAAAGGAGGAGATGGAGATGAGTTTGTGTTCCCTGCGACGGCAGAGACATCGAGGTCGTGGCTGCTGGATAGCGGAGCAAGTACGCACATGACGCACGACCGAGAGGATTTTGTCGAGTTTCGGGCGCTGCAGGAAGCGATGGACATCGTGGTCGCAAATGGACAGCGTCTGCACGCACTTGGAGTGGGAACGGTGCGATTCCTGGCTGCTGGTGGTCGCATGATGAAAGTGACTGAAGTTCTCCATGTGCCGGATTTAGA
>KV730979.1:952-13787 GCA_000500225.2 Phytophthora pinifolia
CTGGTCTTCCAGATGATGAAGTTCCGGCCATTCAGGCGCGGGAAGTCGCGATCGTCGGCGGCGGAGGCTTGCGTTGGGCTCATAACCTGTCAAAGGTGTTGGAAGACGGCTTGAGTGTAAGGAAGAAAAAGAAGTTGTGATTGAGTTTTTAAAGAAGGCGGCAGTGCCGCTGGCGAACTCTGCTATCCAGTCAACTAGATATGGATACATTGTGTATAGTACCAAAGTATGTGTCTACACCAATATCCTGTCGCTATGCATACCAGTCAGATAGACAGGTTTTATGTGGGCCACTTGAGGTGTCCAGTCGTTACTTTCACAAGACTCACCCGAAGGTGGAGCGGACTGCACCAAGCCCTTGATTATGTCTCAGATCCGAACAAGTACTCGTACACGACAATTACCTCAAGCAATCGAAATGACCATTGTGGGACTCGAACCCACACCACCTCGAATGGATCGCTTCAACACTAACGACTCCACCAAGGTGAATCTCAGTCTGAAAGGTTATCAAGGGTAACTATAACCACAAGTTCGCAACGTAACCTCAGATTAATTTGTAACCAGGGGTTACGTGTATTTTCAGCTCCAACGTGTATCACCTTTTGGTGAAATATTCAATTTGTATCACCTTCCGGAATTTTCCCTTGATTTAATGCCCATGTACAGTATTCTATCTGATCCATTTATTGACCACGTTTTCGTTCAGGTATTGTCCATGTTGTATTTACATTTGAAATTTACTACCAACTCATTTTGCGCGGACACACACCAAGCTGTCATTGATACGAGCTCAATCCGGATATTCTTGCTGCGTGGACGGTACGGTAAATTACCAACGGGCGTGAGTTGTGTCGCTTATATTTTTACTGAAAACACTATTTGAATATTACACCCCGGGACTATAACGAACAGGCCACATCAAAGTTGCGCACTTAACCCCCTGAATCCCAGGAAAATGAACTCACAACGGCGAATTGAATGACGTATAGCGGGCTCTCTTGAAGTCTGTATTGGAGCAATTGACTACTTGCGGGTAGGTGTATAAATTGTCGAGTAGATGAGATGGCAAGCTCCAGTCTCCTACTGCGCATGTGTGGAAAACCGCGAGAGCTCGGCAGAGCACACGCCTGCTTTCTTTACCTCGTCCAACTCGCGGAGAACACGCAGGAGAAGGGCTTCCGCTTCGAACCATTTCCTCACTGCAGCTCGGCGATGTGAAAGGGGACGGAGAGGCATGTAAGAAAGGTGGGCGAAGGGCGCTTGCTTGTTAGGATGCAAATTGCAAAGTGATTTAGTACGAAGCCTGTCGGCGGTCGAATCAGTGAGATTCAGAGCAGAACTATCGATGCGCGAAACTTTCCAAGTCTGGGGTCATCAGGTGGAGAATCCAGGCTGGTTATTCGAACACTTCCCCGCCAGCACTGGGTACGAGAAGCTGGATGTCGAGTGCAGCGCGGAGTTCATGAAATCGAGTCGTCCCCAATGCCTTTGCTAGGCCGTCAGCGAGCATTTCTGTTGTGTGGCAATAAATTAGCTGTAGTAGCCCGCTGGTGACTGCTTCGCGGATTGAAAAGAATCGGCAATCCACGAAAGTGGTAAAAATGATGAGCACGGGGAAGATGATCAGCAAGATGACATTGGGCCACCACTCAGTTCGACGCAAGTCGCCGACTTCAACGGCTCTCCAGATTTGACGCGTCATCGCAAATCTGAACGCATGTCCAGTCGAAGTGTCAGCGTGGTGCTAAGTGCTGCTCATGTTGCACTCCGCGAAGTCATCAATGAACCCATCAACTTGAGAGAGGCTCATGCGTCCAAAGAATGGGTGCTCTGGGAGAAGGCAATTCAAGAAGAAATAGCTCTTCGAGCTCGTTGATCCACCTCCGGGCACTCACATAATTGGTTCAACCTTCGTGTTCCGGATTAAACTTAACGGAAGCGGGGAAGTCGAGCGCCTCAAGGCTCGAATTTGCGCTCAGGGCTTCACTCAAGAATTCCTCAAGGACTACTACGAAACGTATGCTCCTGTCGCAAAATTGAACTCGATCCGTGTGTTCCTTGCAATGGCGACCCAAATGGGCATGCGCGTACGCCAGGGCGATGTTCCCACGGCGTACGTCAAGGCTGGGCTGACTGAAGTGATATACATGCGGCAGCCCCGCGGGTTTGAGGAAGGTGGTCAATCCAAAGTTTGGCGGCTCAAGAAGGCCTTGTATGGCCTTAAACAGGCTGACCGAGAGTGGAATTTGGAGATCAACAGATTCCTGGTTGAACTGGGTTTCATCCCAACGCGCGAAGACCCGTGCGTGTACATTCACTCTACTAACAACTTGATTGTGTTGATCTATGTAGACGACATCCTCATCGGCTATCAGGAAGAACGCGAGATGAACAATCTGGTGCAAGCTCTTAGTGGGAAGTACGGTGTCAAGGACCTCGGAGATATCAACTGGTTTCTTGGAATTCGTATTCGCCTGGACTTCACGCAAGGAATCACTACTCTCGATCAGTCACAGTTCGCGATGGAGATATTGCGTCGCTTCGACATGGAAGATTGTCGACCTTGCAAGACTCCGATTGATAAGGGTATGATTTTGTATCGTCGGTCTCCGGATGAGGAAAGTGCCGGTGACGTACCGTATCGGCAAGTGGTTGGTGCTCTGCTATACCTTACGTGAGTCACCAGGCCCGAAAAACGCTTATGTTGTAAATCAAGTCGCAGCGCAGGCGTCAGATCCCTCGAAGACACATTGGATAGCTTCTCAGGCATATCGCTGGAACATTTCGGATGGGACTCGTTTATCGCCGCAATGTCGAAGCTGTTCCTGTGCGCGTTTAGACTGGGCTAACAACGAGAAGGACCGCAAGTCTGTCTCCGGTGTCCTAGCTCAAGCATTTGGCTGTACGGTTTCTAGGTAGACCAAACGACAACGTATTGTTTCAAAGTCTTCAACGATCGCCGAGTATCTCGCTGCTGCTGATGGTGTGGAGGAAGCAGTCTGGACGAAAATGCTTCTGGAACACCTCATGAAGACACAGGACGGCCCAGCAATTCCCGCTATGATGGACAACAAATCTACCATTAAGCGACTCACTAACGGGAAGAGCTCCGAATAGGCCCTGTTCCACTTCATCATCTTCCCCGACAAGGGTCGTCTCGCGATGGAATGTCACCAGGAACACTTTGGAGACTCGGTGGCTTCAAAAACACTACACTTCGGCTGTGAACGACTTGGTGACCTCGCCCAGTCACATACACAAAATACCCTTTGCGCTGTGTGTCGCTACCGATGAAGACACCAGTCCTCCCCTTCGGGCGAAACTTGAACTGGGTGGATCTATTTTCAGGAGGAATCAAGACGACGCAGCCTTGCCCAAATGGCTTGATCAACTTCATGTCAGGCTTGCGCCCTCAAAACTTCTCGAAAGGAGTTTTCTCCTTGTCCACGCGTGAGGGTACTCAGTTTCGGGTGTATACAGCACTTCTTACGGCATACTCCCGTAAATGATGAGGAAGTTTTGCTTGGAGAAGAAGCGTACGGGCCGCATCAGCGATTGTACGGTGGGTACACCATTTTGATGATGAGCTTCAGGTTCCGACATCTCAGTGGAGATGCCTTCGCTGCGGCACAGATCACCAAAGTCTCCAGCTATGAACTCGCCTCCATTGTCAGATCTGTAGATTTTAAATCGATCCAGTCTTTTAAAGCGCCGGTTGACAAGGTTGATGTACTCTTGAAAACAGCGAGTTGCTTCGCTCTTCTGCTTGATGAAGTACACCGTAGTATGACCTCTCCACTTCAGCGCAAAGTAGAAGCGGTTTCCATGGTAGCTTCGCTGGAAAGGGCCGGCGAGGTCACCATGACAGATTTCGTGCTGTGCTGAAAGTGGCCGAGACGCTTGGTGGTGCAGGAGCCCGGCTGATTTTGCTCATTGCACATGTTTCGCATGTTTTGGATGGCGTGAGGGGACCAACAACCTTGAAGCCCTTGACTGCATCAGACTTGGAAAGTTCAGCGATGGCGTGGTAATTGAGATGGCCCAACCTCTGATGCCAGTCTTCGATGGAATTTGGACGCGACGCCATTGCGACAACGGTCGCAGGAAGGTTCAGCGCGTATACACCTCGGTGAACGGAGCCACGCATGATCGGTTGGTCGTAGATGAGACATTCCTTGTCAGTGAATTCTACCTTCATGCCCTTGTCAATGAGCTGCTTCACCGAAATCAGTGTTTGCTTCAGACCCGGAGCATAGACGACATCATCCAGCACAGCTCCGCTGATCTTATTCACCACCATTTTCCCCTTCTGGTTGCCATAAATGAGATCTCCATCGGCAATTTCAACAGCATGCGTTTCGCAGCTTTGAAGATCCGAGAGAAGACTGCGCATTCCAGTGACATGGTAAGTAGATCCGGAGTCGATAATCGGGGCGTCAGTGAGGATCCCAGGATCGAAAATGTCGGTCCGGGTCCTCAAGGACTCCCGCGAACTTCAGTCGGATGACTCGAAGCTTTCGTCTTCCTCTTTGACGTTATTAGCATCTGGCTCGCTGGACGACTTGGAAGTTGAAGCACGAGCGGCCTGGGCCAGGCCCCTCTGCTTCAGTTGGATGTACTTGTCGTGGTAACCCGTGGTGTGACCTAGCTCTCCACAGGTAGCATCGAAAAATCACGGCGTTTGAAGGAGCCCTCATTCTTGAAGTTCACCCTCCGTTTTCCAAGTGTTGGCCGCGCGTGATTCGATGCAATTTTGCCGGAGTTGGATTCCAGTTTAAGCGCGCCGGTTGAGAGAAGTTGAGATTGTTTCACGATGCCTTGGTGACCATCAATAGAGCACAGCTTGTTGATGGCCCTATCGATCTCGCGCAGTGGACGATCGGAATCTTCATGGATGACCAGATGAAGATTATCCGAGAGCTTGTACCAAGCATTGGCAATGAACGAACTCAGTGCATCATTGTTTGAATCGACCGTCTCCAGTCCTGTTGGCGTGGCTGCTGCTGCCATGGCTCGAAGGCGTAAAGAGTACTCTCGATACGTCTCAGCATGTCTCTTACGTTCACTGGCCACTATTAACGTGATCTGCTGATTCGATAGCTTGCTGCTGAACTCGCTCCTTATTTTCCCGCGAACGTTCTCGAAAGAGTGTGATCGCAGCTCGCGGATGTTTGCGACATACAATTGACTGGTCACCCCCTTCAAGTGCTGGAAAGCAGCGCGTTCTTCATGCGACTTGGCAATTCGAGATCATGAAGGTCTTCGTGCGTGTTCAGCAAGGCTTCAAACCGCGTGAGCCACGCCGAAATGCCCGAGTCAAGTACTCCAGGATGCGATGAGCCGTCGAATGTGTCCATCTTGAACGACTTGATCACTCTATCGTACCGTTTTTCACTCGCTGGCGCTCGTTCAGCATATCTGTCACGTTCGTCAAGCTCAGTGCGATCTTCATCACGTCGATCATGCCTGAACCTCCCTGCACGCTCAACACGTTCATCGCCGTGTGGACCGCGCCCGGTCTCGGCACGTTCGTCGCCACGTGGTTCGCGCCCGGCACGCTCAGTTCGATCATCTCCATGTTGAGGTCGCCCTTCGAGCTCTGTTTACTGAGGGCCCTCACCAGTGTCTTCATCCCCACGCAGTTGGTCATCATTACGTTCTCGGTCTTGCGGATCCATGCTGTACTCAGATGACCAATCGTCGGAGTTGTAGAGGAGCTCGCGACTGTTAACCTGTAAGAAAGGTGGGCGGAGGGCACTTGTTTCTTAGGATGCAAATTACAAAGTGATTTATTACGAAGCCTGTCGGCGGTCGAATCAGAGGAGAGTCAGAGCAGAACTGTCGATGCGCGGAACTTTCCAAGTCTGGGGTCATCACGTGGAGAATCCAGGCTGCTTATTCCAACAAGGCAATCTCCACAGGACGAGCTCGAGGATAATAAAGTTGATTGTCACTGTTTCTCTTGCTGTTGTATTTACCTACCCATGTCCGTTGTGACTTTGCTGAGAAGCCGACGGAGTCACAAAGCTCTGAACCTTCTCCAATACTTAGCACTCGTGCAAACGCCGGCCAAACTTCCTCGCGATTGGAAGAAGCGCGTGGGCGCTTCTGAACTCAAGCGGCTACTTTTCAGCACCAACCAAGCTCGTACTCATCTACATCGGAGAGGGCAGGACGAATGCCGCCTGTATCCATCACAATGACCAGCTTTTCTCTGTTTTCTTTTTTTTCGGCTGAAACTTCCACTCCACGTGGCAATTCCGACTGTTAATCTTTACGCAACCAAGCTTCGTTTCCTTCCACGTCCGAATATCTGCCATATTCGCGCAGAACACCACCACGAACGTCCACGTCCAGGCGATATTCAACCCCCCTAATGATCGCTGTCATCGTTTCAATACCCACGTTCTTCTCCCAATACTTGCAAAGCTAGCCCAAGACTTGTGATGCTTCCAACGCATGAGCTTATCTGAGCTTTTCGATGCGGATTGCTTTCGAGACGACACGCTGCTGCCAGAATTCTGCTCACCGCGCTCACTTACTTCCAAGATCAATCTCTTCCTACATCCTTTGCTGCCGATCCCATCTCCTCAGCTTCGGACTCATCCTGTTCTACTTCAGCTCAGCTGCGGCTGCGGTTTTCTCCTCATCTGCTACAGCTTTCTCCTCGCCTACTGCCGCTTTCTCTTCTTCAATGTATTGCTGCTCTCGAGTGGCTTTCTTCTCTTCAGCAGCAGCTTCCTCTTCCGCGCCATGGTCTGACCCTACCGAAAACATGGCCAAAACATGGTTAATATCTGGCCTCTTCACGCGTCAACGCAATCAGTCACGCCGTCTCCTCGCCTTCTGGGGGAGGACTGCATACTGCGTTCCCGGTGGATGATCGGGCGCGAAACCTTTGGGCGCTACAAGACAACATGTGCGCATTAGTGAAATGACAAGTGCTAGCATCGTGTAGATCGTAGCGAGATTCTGGCTGCAGCGGGGCTGCACTAGCTCTTCGCTTAGTGGAAGCTTAATTAAGGTCTACGACCTTCGTTATTATGCCAAGAACAGGGGTGAGTCAAGGATATTGCCTACCTTTCTCCTAGAGACTATAGAGACCTTAAGAATGGCTTCTGATCTCTACTGTGAGTTTCCAAACTGAATGTATTGATCTTATGGATGAATATGATCACTTATCCGACCTCACTTATTTTTTGTATAGATAGCGACAGCTCATTAAAGACCAATCACTGAATTCGTACTATTAACTACCAATCACAGCGACTATTTTTTATATTATCAACCAATTATAATGCATAGGGCTAGGTAGGTCCTCTGCACCTGCCGATCCGACGTATTGGGTCGGAGGGACACAAAAATATATATGTATGTCAATACAAACTTCAAGATGTGGGCATATCACACGCATATTTCTCACTTCTCCGACCATCTCCGACCTGGGCAATCATTTGAGCACGCGTGCAGTTGGCTTACCCGTAAAACAATCCGTGTCATAATGCAAAGCGATATACAACGTGTAATAAGAAAATTTAAAGTGAGTTTATTATATTATATATAGCGTTGTGCTGACTGCACACGCGCGGTGCTCTGCGGCAGCACTGGCAGCAAGAGCTGCATGAGCAAGTACCGCATAGCGAACTCGTAAACGCTGAGCTGATTAAACTTGTCGTGCCGATGAATGTAGTCATCCAATAAATAAACATTAAGGTACCGAGAGGATCCATCCTCCCCGCTTCCGCTGACTAGGTTGCATGAGTATTCTTCTGATGAAGAGAGCTGCCGAACGATGTCGCTAACTGGCGCGTACGAGCAATTAGAGCTTTCGTAGCAGCACGAGCCGCGGTAGAGATAGAGAGCTGCTAGAGGACCAGCGATCTCTTGACGATTAGTCATGGTATACACCATTGAAGCCACGCGTTTGCGTTCTACAGATAGAGAATCAGAGGAGCTCGCTTCTTTCAAATGGACAGATATTGTCTCCCTTTCTTGCCGTCGTCGAAATACAGCCAAAGCCGTGATAACAACGGGGTCAAGCCGCTTTTGCTGCTTCGTAACATACTTCGTGCAGTAGTGAATTCGGTCAGCGACGTCTTTTCCATCTAGCAAGAACTGAATATCATGACTTGAAAGCAGCCATAATTTCATAGTTGAACCCGTTCATGTATTCGTGACCTATGGTCCGCCCAGCGGTACACCTGTCAAATCAAACGTCGTCTGAGGATGCCGATCTCGGGGAAACATGTACCGACAGTACGAATCATTCACGGTTGTTTTGGACGTCTGGAAACAGCTACTAGTATGGGTCCAGTAGTGTTGATTCAGTAAATTTACCAAAGCCGAAACCATATAGTTCATGTTGATACTTGACAAGCGGCTGTCCGAAGGCATTGGTGGTAGCATCTCAATCAAACGTGTCATATCATCATTCTGAAACGGATCGTCATCCGCTTTACACATTTTCATCTGAGGCAAGTTAGACTGCTGTAGCAGCAGATGCTCGCTTTCAAAGGTTGTCGTAGCGCCACAATCATCTCTACGCCCACTCCTTAATTGCTGCTGCAATTTCTCCCGCTCATTGACAGCATCAAACGCGTGGCGAATGGTATGGCGGCATTCGGCCTCTTTGCTTGCTGCAGATTGGACCTTTTCACCGCTAAGGGTCTGCTCCCATGGATGCCGATGAAGCGGTCGATGTCTTAAGAGCATATTCCTCAAAATATACTGTGAACTGCATTTCACCATGCAAACTCCGCATTGTACAAGTGCCGGCTCGGAAACAGCTTCGCGTGCGCGCGCAGAGAACAATCGACACCACGGATTTCGCCGAGCTTGGTGGGGAATCGGTAAGCCCACAAGCTTGGCGAAAGAAGCCCCGCAATTGGTGCAGCTGAACGCACGCACAGGTAACGGAAATTCATTCGATACGCTACTGCGCACTTAGGACTCCATCGTTGATCGAAGCTGTTACCATTTGGCCCGTTCATTGAACTCTCCAAGTTGTGTATGCTTGAAGGAGTATGCTTCAGCCACATCAAAAAGTGAATATGCAAAGTCCCTCGCCCCTGCGTTTCAACCATTCCAAAATAGGCTTTGACTTCCCCTACTAATCCTTTGAACGGCATCTGTCTTCTCGTCGCAGGATCAATCCCAAGAACATGCTCGATAAACGCGTCAGCATTCTTCATAAACAAACGTGCAGATGCGCAGTCATTTCCTAGACTCGCTTCACGTAACTCGGTCTTGCTAGGGAGAGTAGCGTCCAAGATGTCAAAAAGTGTGTCCACCAAAGTAATGCCGGCGTAGTGTGCCATAGCAAGCGAGCTATCGGTATTTGGTGTTAATGTAATGAATAGAACAGGCTGTCCAAAACGCGTCTGATACCCATAGGCTTTTTGGTGGCACTTTGAGCACTGATCCAGTCGCAACCTCCACGGTGTGCAAGAATTTGTGAGCCAACGATCCAGAATCGCGGTTCTGTGGGCGCCGTCCCTGCAGGCGTTGCTCATTTTCTAGTAGAGCCTTCCCTAACTCATCCGCACCAATGGATTCATATCCTCGATAAATGTCAGGAAAACGCTGGCATCTAATAGAGTTCTGAACGTACATGCTCTGCATTGATATTCAATCAAAAACGACCAGTGTGAACAGCTCATCTTCAGCAAACTATCGGCTGGATAACATTGTGTAGTGTTTGATACATTCCTGAAAGGATACGCGAATCTGACGTGACTCGCCTGGATGGCCATGTCCGTAAGGAAATAAATGCGGGAACATTTTCGCGAAAAGGTCACCAGAAGCATCCACAGCTAGTTGGTTTGACCGCTTAATTAAAAATTCCCGTCCGTCAGCTGAAGCTGAAGCTGCACCACTACCTGGGGCAACCTCATGGTCACGTGAAAGTAAAACTTGAGAGGCATCAGAGGGGCCAATCCTGCGCTCTACTACGCTAACTCACTGATAACTCCATGCATCCGAGCGACCGCGGACGTTTTCGTGGTCTGAGCACAAAGCTCCTTCCACAACGCCACTCTCATCTTCGATGTGCTCCAAAATCAGTTGCTCGGCTAGCTCAGTTTCGATGAAATCCCACATTGAGTGGACGTCGTACACAGCATCCGAGTAGAAACGGTTATTCTTTTGTAAAATTCAAACAATACTCGAACATGCTGACCACGAATTCGGTGCATCTTCTTCACCTTTTGAAGTTGAGGGTCCGTCTCCCACGAAAAGAGGATACGTCTGAAAGCAAACGAGGCAGTAGTGCTACAGGGGGCGCAGGGGTGCAATCGAAGGGAACACAATGGGAACGAATGCAGCGATGACGCCCCCTCGTATTACAGGTGTCATAGCGGATATATTCACCAGCTGGGTCAGAAATCGCTCTGGAAGCGTCAGCTTACCAAGCTGTTTGGGCAAGTGCCCAACATAAATTCATTTGAAATCGCGAACTTTGGTAAATTGCCTCTCTCAACGTCTCCATTACATCGCTTGCACACGTTGAACCTGGCTGTCAAATGACCATCAGCGTTGGTGTAGCTACGAAACTTCGGGCAATGTCGCTCAGGTACGGTACCCACAGTATGCATCCTTCAAAGTTTGCGGCAATGTTGGATCAAGCTCGCCGAGACAGCACCGCATTTTTGCCATGTACTTCCAGTCGGATGCCTCCTTCCGGACTGATTCGCATCGGGGCACCAGCCGATCACACGAAACACATACGCTTTCGTCTAATCCAGACGGTCCCAATGCATGTTGTAGTCGTTTCAGTGTTCGTGCTCGAATTCCATCACTTACTGGCTTCAAACTACTACACTGCTTGCTTTTTTCTCGGTTCTTCGAACGGAAGTTGCGCTGGTACAATTGGTTTCGCTCACGACGTAAGTCAAGTCGATGGTCCGGAAGACAGCGATGCATGCCAATCTGCTCTCCACTTGCGTCGCCGTCTGTTTCAGCTACCGAGGAGAATAACTCGGGTCGACACATGTTCCCCGCAGTAACATTATCTGCAGGCGACAGCACAGCAGCATCCTTGTGTCTCGACTGCACGGTCTTCAATGCGTTGAGCGCGATCACCCTCATATCAACGTCGCCAGGAACCACTGCATAATGTCCTAGGGTACGCCCTACGCCACCACGTTCGAGGTCGCTGCCGCCTTCACCGCCGATAATGCCACCACGTCCGAGAGCACATCCACGATCGTCAGCGCCACACCCGGCCGCACCGCCGCCGAGAGCACCAGTGGTTAATATGCCCTCATTGGTCCCGACGTGACCACGTGCACGTAGCCTCTCCACTTCAAACGCGTCATCGAGGTGCCCCAGCAGGTCGTTGTCATCCCCTACGCCGCTTCTAGCCCTCTTGTATGAACGGCCACCACCCGCAAAGCAGAAGCCGCGCGCACGCTTGTTCGCCATGCGGCAAAATCGGAAATGACTGCATCCGTGCGCGGACACGGCCCCCGACCCTTCTCTGGCCTTCGCCCAGTGGTACCACCTGTCCTTATTTTTTAATTAGCCCAATTCGAAGCACCAACTTCAAGCAGGCTTCGAGCTGCGCCTGGGGCGCTTCAACATGACTCATTTCCAACATTTTGGGTCCAATTTTATCAAGCGCGGCGCGCATCCCGTGCGCGAGGGGAAGGACCACAGTAATATACGGCGGGGCATTTCATACATTTTTGTCTATTGTCCAAGCATGACCTCCGTCCTCGACGAGCTGCTTGAGCCGCAGGGAAGGCTGGCGCGGGCCGGATGCCCAGCCCAGTAATTGCGTAGTGAGCATGATGCTGGTCGCGTGCTCAGCGCTATTCCCAGCGGCATTTCAAGCGATGGTCTCGCAGTCTTCTGCGCAAACGATCCCCTCGATCGGCGTCCACGTCGGGCGCGCACCGATACCCGACATGCTACTCATGTTTTTGAGGCGCTACCGGTATCTGACATCGGCCGCATATTCTGGGGCGAGTCGGCGTTCGCCGATGCCAATACCGGTATCTGACATCGGCCGCGGTTGATAGTCGTGGTGGTTAAGCGTCTACAGATTCCGCTCTCCTCAGTAATAGCGTGGTACTACCACGTTTCTACTCACATATTAGCTCAAGCAGCTTTTGCTCAGATCCTTCATCTCAATTCCATTTGTGATACACGAACTACAATCTCATCTACCGCTACGCAACTGTCGTAGCTGCACTCAGAACTATTGCTCTCTTCAGTCGCTTGAAAGCAAATGTTGGTGTGCCGAAAGCAGTTCCAGAATGTCTTCTTGCCGCGCATCTCGTTCCAAATGTCCTCGCTCCATCTGATCGCCTCCAATTGGTCGATCTTGTACGCGTTCTTTCCAATTGCCTCTCTCCTCTTCAGCTTGTTGTACACCCACACCAACTGCTTTTTTCTAAACGCGCGCTTGAAAGCCGCAATAATCCCCGCATCCACGGGCTGAAGAAAAGCTGTCGTGTTGGGAGGTAGCCACCTTACCTTCACGTTGCTAAGCACAAGATCGCCAGTGCTGTGCGACGAGGCGTTGTCCAACAGCAACAGCACATGGCGACCTGCAGCACGCATGTCGCGATCGAAGGAGAGTAACCATTCCCTGAAAGTGTCGCCTCTCATCCACGCTTTTGAGTTATTTCTGTAGTAAAATCCTAACTCGGCGGCTGTGCGTCCCTTGAAGCAGCGCGGCTTCATTGCTCGGCCCACGATGAGCGGCTCCAGCACGTCGGTGCCGTCCGCATTAGCAGCAAGAGCTAGCGCAATTCTGGTCTTGTCCTTCTTCGTCCCCCGCATCTTCTTAGAGCAAATGGAGCGAGCCGGAGCCATGGCGTAGCACAAC
>KV730985.1:611-13941 GCA_000500225.2 Phytophthora pinifolia
GTCGGCGCGGCTGGGGCGTCGCTATCCGAGGGGGCAGTGGCTGCCCTGGATGAGGGCGAGTTGGGCGCGCTGGCCGGTTCCGAAGCTCCGCGGGTGATCATGGTCTCTTGGAAGGAAAAACCCCCTTCTTTCTTGCTGCGTGGCGTTCTCGATATTTCAAAGTGAGGGAGAACGCCACGCGTTCATCGGGTGGCCGCGGCCAGCAGACTGAGCCGGGTTGGAATGCCGATATGAAACCGGTACGTACCGAAATACAGCTTGGTGTGCAAAACACAATTCCCTCGCTGCGCTATGGAATACACCACTCTGAATTAGCTATAAAACATATCTAAATGGCAAGCTCCAACTCCGAAAATTGACGGGTGGCCGATCTATCCTGTCGCGGAGTGTACACGTGTTGCGTACCATATTCCTCAACACAGAGAGATGGTGGAGACCCGAAGTGGGGTTCACACCACCTCTCAGAACCCTCCAAGCCCTCAATTGAACAAGAAACATGCACCACGACAGAGGCTGTTGACTACAGGCGTACAGGTTTTCATTAAGCAGCTCTCTTCTCTATTGAGCTTTGACAGGACACAGAAAGTTGGGAGCTAGTAGGCTAGGCCTCGGTCTGACGCAGCACATAGTCCAGCAGACAGCGCGGCTTCTTGGCGTTCGCGCGGTTGGGCTTCCAGTGGCGTTTGCGCATGTTGGCGAACCAATTGCGCACCTGTTGCTCTTGCAGCCCCGTCTTGGCGGCGATGTCTGAGCGCTCGTCCGGCGACGGGTACGGGTTGTCCTTGTGCGCTAGGAACCACGCCACCAGGAACTCGTTCGACGTCTTGGTGATGCGCGAGCGCTTCGACAGCCCCGAGCCCGACAGAACCATGCCCTGCGTCAGCGCGTCCGAGCTCTTGTCCTCCATTGGCGGCGAGATGGACGCGGCCGGCCTCTTCTGCGGCAGCGACCACGCCGCGGGCTTCTCCTGCTGCACCGGCGCGGTGGCCACTTCCTCGACGGCCGCCGCAGTGTCCACGCAGGCTGCGCACACGTGCTGCCACAGCCTCCAGTAATACAGCGTCGCCTTGACCATCATGGCGTCCGTGCTGGTGAGGTCGAAGTGGTCGATGTCCTCGATGACGCGGCGCCAGGCGTTGCAGAGCGCCAGCAGCTCGGCCTGCTGGAAGGCCGCGGCCTTTGCCCAGAAGACCTCCTTGGACGTGCGTCCTTCGCAGTCTCGCACCAGCGCGGCCAGCAGCTTGGCCGGCTGCGCCACCATGTCCATGAGCTTGAGCGTGAGCGGCAGCAGCGGGTGCTCGAACGCCTTGGCGTCGGTCGTGGTCTCCTCTGTACATCGTGCCGATTGCCGGGATTTCTCTCGGGCGCGCAGGTTGTAGCTCGAGCGGCTCGGGAAGGTCATTTTCGCAAGTGACGGGAGCCGAAGGAGACTGCGCCGGTCGCCGGTCGCGGCCGAGGCAAGTTGCAGTGCTTCGTCACCGACGATCCCATTGGCTGAGAGCTTCAAATCTGCGACGCTGCGCAACAACGAACGCCACGAGAGACTTTTCACGGATGGATCCTGCCCAATAACGTATGATGGCTCGGCAACTGCCATTGCCATCCACTAAGCCTCTCAAAGTCTATGCATAAATGTGTTCGGGTAAGAATAGCAAGAAGGTTATGTATCGTCACTATAGGTAAAACCGTTTTTGTTTTTTGTCACTTTAGCGAAGCGATGGAGTGGTTGGAGGCTCATGCTCGGCTGGAGCACAAGCGTAAGTCCGTGTTGAGACGGCAGCAGCGAGATGTCGACAAGAAGAAACGGGAGGCCGAAGCGCGAGAGAAGGAGTTGCAGAAACTGGCGGCGAGATGTCGAGAGATGGAGCAAGAGGAGCGCTTGTCCGTGGCTACGGAGGCCTATCACCGAGACGAGGAGGAGCGAAGGCTATTGGAGCTGCAGAGACTCGAGGACTGGAAGTTGTATGAGACCATTTCGAGGACCAGGAAGCGGACGACGGCGCTCGGTCTCTCGGTGTCAACCCCTGGTGTTTCTGGGCTGCAGAGACTGCGTCTGCTTGAAGCGCGCATCATGGAGAAGCAGCTCGCGTTGAAGAAGTCTCATGAGGCCAAACTCCGCCTGGATGCGCTGCCTGCGAAGCGCAGTAAGCGAACACAGTTGATGCACTCGTTCTTCTCGTCCAGTATGCGGAAAAAGGTGGAGCACGCCGTTTACCACCTGCACTGGGACCGGCTCGTCCCGCTTTTCGACCCCGCGACTGCGTCTTTGGGCAATCGCTCGAGCGACCTGCTCAACCACGAGAGCGAGAACGGACTCACGCCTGTACTAGTCGCGATTTTCAAAGGAAAATTGCGTGTGTTGCGAGAGCTGCTGGAGCTCGGGGCTTCTCCAGACACGGAGACGGCAGCAGGGATGACGCCGTTGTTAGCTTCGGTGATGACGGGAGACGTCGTCGCGCTGAGCATTCTCGTCGAGTTCAAAGTGGAGTTAGACTACGAAACGAAGCACAACGTGAACGCGGTTCTTCTGGCTGCGGACAAAGGCCGTGAGGAAGTACTAAGAGCGTTGCTGGAGTACGGAGCGAACGTCGATGGCGTGAACGCTGCTGGCCGATCTTCACTCATCCAGGCGACGATCTCGGGCAATGCTGGGTTGTTTAGGACTCTGCTAGCTTATGGTGCTAGCAAGGAACGGAGAGATTGCGACGGCAAAGCTGCCGTGGACTGGGCGATTCAGCTGCACAATTCAACTATGGTCTCAAGTTTGAGCAGCTCGCTGACCAGCACCAACCTTTTGGCGCAGCTGAAAGCCGAAGAAGACGACGAGGACGGAGAAGTGGGGAGCTCGTTGTCGACAAACCGAGTCATTCAACGTTCGCGTGCGGTAGCGTTGGAGAAGGCCATGCGCAGCGCAGATCTGGATAGACTACGGGAGCTCTTGTCGTCTGAAGCTGCTCAACTCAGTCCGAACTATGAAGATGCCGACGGGAACTCGCCGTTGCTAGTGGCATGCAGCAAAGGAACATACGCAGACGTTGTGCTTCTCCTCGAAAGGAAGTGCATCCCTACGCATCAAAACCGCAAGGGCGTCAGTGCGCTGATGGTGGCTTGCAAGCGCGGGGATACCGCAATGATGCAGGTGTTGATGAAGTGCGGCGGCAACCTCTTGACGCGAGACTTCTCCGGTCGCGACGCCTTTCACTACTTGAACTCGTACGATCATCCAGACTTGGCAATCGAGTTGACCAACAAGTTCCACAAGCAAAGTCGTGAAAGGGATGCTGGGCTCGTCCTAGGAGACGTCGCGTCTTCATCGAGTTTCTTGAAATCTGAGGACTCGATCTCGTTGACACGAGCAGAAATCTGCCTTCGTCCATGCAGTGCAAGCGACGACAGCAGCCGCTCCGTTGATGAGACTATCACTGCTGAAGACGACCAAGATGAAGGAGAGCCTACCGATGACCCTGTGATTCGACAATGGACCATCAAGCAGCAAACGTTGAAGCGAAATCGACGGCGACGCCAGCTATACGACCAAGAACGAGAGCAAATTCTAGCGGCAAGGACTCGCGGTCGTCGGAATGGGTTAATCGCGCCGCTGCCTTCCGATCCAGCCGGTCGCCTCAAGTTTCCAACTTGCGACAACTGCAAGCAGAGCCGAGCACGCAAACGATGCACTGCCTGTGACCAGGTTTTGTGTGATAAATGCCATGCACGGCTACACGAACTGGCGTATCGACGTCACCACGGATACGACGAGCTCAAGCCTGAGTTGTACGTGGGGAACGAACGCCAACAAGTTTTCCAAATCAACCAAGAGAACTCGCTTCAGTTCACAGCCAAGGAGAGCGCGAACTGTGTCGCTGAGCTGCGGAGCGTGTTGCTCGGTGATGAGCCCGGATTCCAGGCAGCGCTAGAGCCACAATCCGTCGATCCGGAGGTTGAAAAGTACCATCGTAAGAAGCGTATCGCGAAGGAGAAGGCGATCTCGCAACTGCTGATCAACGTTCCAGTTGCTGCGGCGAAACATGCCGCTCAAGCCGGAGAAGAGACCATCTTCGCACATCCTGCAGAGCTCGAGCTGGCAGCTTTGTATACTACGCAAAAGAGGTACGCGAAGGCTCAAGAGCTGCTTGGACGGGCGGAAGAGCTGGTAACGAGCTCGCTCGGAATTCTTCACCCGACCATGTTGAAAGTGGCCATCGCCAAGGCACGGATTTCACTGGACACGAGTCAGTTTGCCCAATGTACCAGTACGCTGCAAGATGCCCTCGCCCTCTTTGAAGGAGTTGTGCCTCTTGATCACAAAGACGTTCTCACAGCCACTTCGATGCTGCTCCAAAGCTTGGTAAGATCTCCAGTAAAGGTACCATGGTACAGATACTAAACTGTCGTGTTGTAGGATGTGACGGAGCGCTACCGCGAAGCTGTTCAAACATGCCAACATGTATACAGTATACGCGTGCGGGCCCTGCCATCGTCGCCCATGTGTATAACTGAAATCCAAGAGCAACTTAACGAATTCGTTTCTAAGCGGGAAATAGTCGACATGGGCAAGGAAGACGTGGTCACGCTAGAAAAGATCGAGCAGGAGCGAAAGCGCATGGAGCAACTTGCCAACGAAAGTGAAAAGTATGCTGGCAACAGCACTTTACATGCGTTTATCACCAGAACTAACACAAACCTCTACCTTCTAGACACCTCGGGAACTTCAGACACTTGCTCATGGAAGACCCTGAAGGTCTTAGCATCTTTTTGACGTTCGCCAGACAAGAATTTGCTGAGCATCTCGTGACGTTCTGGATATCCATCGAGGAATTCAAAGAGGTCTGTTGCAGCTACAGTCCCCCGAACGCAACGTGGCTACAACTTTATTCATGTTTCGATTGCAGGAGGACATCGATAGCAAGACGTTGCGATCGCGAGCGGTAAGCACGTACCTCAACTACATCAAGTCACGGCGCATCAGAGTGATCACCGCGGCGCAACGCAAGAAGATCAAGAAGGCCATCACGACTCCGGGCGCGAAGATCCCGCGTACCTTGTACGACGACGTGCAGACGCAGATATTCGAGCTGGTCTACAAAGGTGTATACGTGCGCTATCTCTCTCAAGCCAAGTGAACAAGAGGTGACGCCACGCCGGACACGGACGTTACTGCTGAAGCGACACGTCGTTTCGCGAACTTCGTGTGTGAGTCGCTGGCCAAGGAAGAAGGAGAGCTGCCACAATGCCTAGGACCTGGGGGTCTCCTCTGAGAAGCCGGTCTTCTCGAGAAGATGCTCTGGGCGGCTATACTTCCCCGCCATCTTTAGCCTTATCTCCCGACGACGAGGTTGCGGAATACATGAGTGGAGCCACGTTTCGAGCTCGACCGACAGACCGAATGGGAGCGAAGGGCGATCGTGTACGTCGTGAATTCCGAGAGAACAGGGCGCACTACAACGCAGCAGCTCGCTTCTCTCGCGTCCAGCGACAGCTGAAGGATCGATTGGTTCCATCGAGACCTGGCGAAAGTGAGGGGCTGGTTGTGACGACAATGGATGAAGACGACCAGCAAATGTTCATCGCGTTGTTTTTCTGGAGGAGGAAGGTGCTCGAAGCGCACTTTTCCGCGTGGAAGTGGGTTGTCTTCACTCTGCGACGGGCTTCAAAGCAGATCCATGGCCAAACTCGACCAAGCAAGCCGCTTTCGGACTACGACGCTGGCAGACTGCATCCGCGACGACGGAATCTCATCCTCAAACGCCACACGGGGCGATCAAGCGCAGAGGAGTCAGAGAACAATCGCGGGAACATCCAAAAGGTGCAATCGATTGCTCCTCGGATGCATCAAGTGGCTGATAGCGATCCACCAAGTCCGAAAGCACACGCCCAAGACGTTGTCGTAGACCAGGATCTCGCCAAAAAGCGTCAGCAGTTCAGAACGAAGCTGCGCTTGGTATACGCGTGCTTCGGTCAGTGGAAAACCAACGCGGGGGCGTCCAAGAAGAAGCGTGTTCAGCAACTTGTCCATGCCGCTGACTTCTGCCGTACACAGTTGCTACTTGCTTCGTTCCGAGCATGGCAATCCGGCGGTAAACTCCGAAAGCTCAAGAGAAAGCGGCTCGAAGATGCTGATCATTTCCACTGGAGCAACACGAGACGCTTGGTATTCCAGGTCTGGAAACGCCAGTATCGCGTGGAGCGAGAGGTTTCCCGTCGACGAAATGTCAAGGCAGCCCGTCAACGGCGTCTTGTATTTCAACACTGGCGTCAATGTGGCTTGCACATGCAACAATGTCGAACGTTTGCGGCGAAGCGATGCCACCACTACGTCCGTATCGTGTTCACCTCGTTTGGGAATGGTGTGCTCCTGGCAAAGCAAGCTCGATTGAAGTCTGCAGCTGCCGTCACCCATTACCAGGCCAAACGACAAGAAACCTTGCTTCGGTTGTGGCGGACTGCGGTGTTTGAAGACCCCAACTATCTTCAGTTGATCGAGCGTGGCCGGCGCACTGGCTTGTCCAGTGGGATGAGAAAATGGCGACGATTTCTGACGCGAAGGCAAGCGAGTTCGCGCAAAGTGTTGCGAGCGGATTTCTTCCGGTATCGAACAGGTTTGCGACGCGCATTTCGAGGTTGGAAGCAGTTTCTGGAGTGGAGAGGGCAACGCCAGCAAACGGATGGCGAGGCACGAGGACAGTACGAGAGGAGATTGAAACGTCGTGGGATTTACCAGCTTCAAGCCACTGCTCTTGACAACCGAGCTAGAAGATGCCGCGCTCGGATGGCGACTCGGTGGTATCAGCGGAAGCTTTCCTCCAGATCGTTTGAGGTCTGGGTCAGCAGCGCACGGAAGCGTGCTCGGTTGAACACGTTCCGCCGGGCTGTTAGTGAAAGGATAACGCGAAGTGTGATCCGTCAGTGGAAGGTGCAGACTCAAGTACACAAATGCCTACGAACGAGGCGGGATATCGTGTCGAAGCGCTGGGATGGCCTTCTACTGAGCGCCAGTATGGCCAAGTGGGTGAGGACGGCTCAGATGGCTTCTCTTCTATCCTCGCTAGAGCTGAAGCGCCGAAACTTGAGCACTGCTAGACACTTTGGCGCTTGGCAGAACTGGAGCACGACGAAGGCTTCATCTCGTGATATCGTTGAGCAGCATTCACTCCGGAGGGCTCAAGCTCTTCTGCAACGCGTGGTGAGCAAGTGGTTTGGCGTAACGTTGCGAAAGCGGTGCTTGAATAGGCTGGTCAAGCTGTTCGGAAAGAAGCAGTCGCGAGCTCGTGGGAAGTTTCTCTTCCGACTGTGGCGAGTTCACGTCCGTGTCTGCATTGCCGCGCGTAAGCGGGATCTTGCTCGAGCCCGACTGACAATGGTGGAGTGGAAGCAAGTCGGCCGAAGTGCCAAGCACACGAGACTGATGCTAGCTGTGGCGAGTCAATACTATAGCGAGCGGCGCTATGCCCTGACTGTCAAGCTTTGGGCTTGTTTCGCGACAAGCAGCACGCGAACTCGTACGAGCCAAGCGAAGGCTGTTCGTCACTACTTCCGTCATCTGCTGGCTAGGTCCTTGCGGCAATGGCACATCGTAGCGAGAGAACGTGGGCGCCAGACGGAATTTCGACGCCATCGCCGGCATCTCCTCGAGCAGCGAGCAGCAGCTCGATGTCTGCATGCTTGGCTTGCGCTTGTGCGTCTGCGGATCGAGTCGAAAGCGCAGGAATGGACTGCGATCGAGTTCCAAGTGGGGAGTCTCCAACGTCGAGTCTTTGCGGCTTGGATTCAGTTTCTAGGAGCCCGTCGAGCGTCTTTTGAAAAGGACTGCCTTGCTCTTGCCACGTACGAGGATACTTTACGAGGAAGTGCTCTACGAACTTGGCATCGGACAGCAAGGAAGAGAACCGAGTACCGACACAAGTGCTCCCTGCTCCGAGCCTCCGTGAAGCAGAGACGTTTACAGGCCAGCGTCACCCTCTGGCTCAACGTCGTGGATGATCGTAGACGTCTCCGAGAGCAGATTGCCATGGCCGCCAAGTTCTACAAAGACTATCTGTTGTGTCTCGCGATGTTCAACTGGCAAGACGCGTGGTCTCTTGCATCCTCGCTACGCCGCAAGGAAACGAATGCAACTCGGCAACTCAACGCTCGACGTCTTTCGAACGCGTTGTTCCAATGGCACGAAACGTACCAGTTCCGTTCAAGCGCTCGGGTCCAGTGGTCAACAGCCTCGCGCTTCCATCGCAGGAAGATGCTGGCGAGACATGTCGGACTGTGGAGAAGCTGCCATCGCGCAGTCCGTCACAAGGTGTCGAAACGGAGGCTCGTAACGCGTGTGAGGCAGCAGCAGGTACTGTCCCGGATGGTCGGGAGATGGAACCAGTTCACAGCGGCCAGCAGATACCGACGAGCACGGTACGAAGAAGCAGTCCGGCACAGAGCGCAGTTGCAGCTTCGGGTTACGTTTAGCAAGTGGAAACGGTATCGGAGCACACGCACACTGCACATTGTAGCCTATTTGTACCGGAGGAAGCTTCTACTGCAGAAGTTCTGGCATGGATGGAAGCTCCGCTGCGAGTACGCCGCCAACGTGCGTCAGAAGATCTTGGCGATCAGCCGATTGCTCCGCTGCAACCTCTCTCGATCCACTTTTGCTCAGTGGAAGCTGTACGTCTCGCACCGTCAGGGAAGCAAGATTCAACGTGACCGAGCTCAAGACCATCATGTCCACTGGCTGTGTAAACGCGCCGTCGTTCGCATGAGAAGGAGGAGCAGATTCCAGCAAGCGGTCGTGGAAGCGGCAGCGCTTGGTCGAATCAATGCAGCAAGACAGCATTGGCGATGCTGGAGACTCTTTGTTGCTGCCAAACGCAGGCAACGCCGTATCCGCTTTACTGCCGAGCAGAAGTCTCTTCGGAGCCGCAAGCAACAGCATCTTTCTGCTTGGAAAATGCTTACAAGACGCTGTGTACAGGGGCGCAAGGCCCAAAGTGACGCGCTGTATCGCGTTTCGAGCTTGCAAATGGTGTGGAATCGGTGGCAGCGAGCGATCAGACGGCGTAGATGTATCACTGCTATGGCGTATCGGCGAACGGAGGTCTTACAGGCGAGGATCTTGCGGAGATGGCAGCAACAAGTGCAAAAGCAAGCCGAGTGGAAGGCGTTGAAAGCGAGAGCAATCAAGTTTCAGAGGTCAAATCTTGGTGCGAAAACCTGGAGAGCGTGGTTGGAATACGTTGCGTACTGCCACGAGAAGCGACAGCAAGCAGCTTGGGTGCTGAGCTACTACTCTGTAGAGGTTTTGCTCCGACAGTCTGTCAGTGCCTGGAAGAAGCTGGTCGTTTTACACCAAGAAGCGCGCGAGAATGACGAGTTAGCAGCAGCTTTCAACACGCACCGCCTTGTGCGTTCAGGATACCACACGTGGAAATCGTACGTGGAATCCAGGAAAGCGACGCTGGAATACATGGAATGCCAGGTAGGCAAGATGGAATCGCTCACGCTGTCTCGTAGCATTCGGAAGTGGAGAAATCGAGCGGTCGTTCAGCACCATCAGCACCGGAACGAAAGCTTGTCGACTCGGTTTCACTGCCGAAAGCAGCTGAAGCGTGGGTTGTACCAACTCGGAGGCTGGAGAGCTTCTCGAAAGAACAGGCGAGGCCTAACTGCGCAAGCCACACGCTACAGCGAGGAGAAAGCATTAGCAGCGTACTTCCGCTGCTGGTTACGGTATCATCACTGGAGAGCGAAACACGCCCGTTTGACTCGAGTACTCAAGCGAAATCAAGCGACAGACACGTTTGTACGCTGGAAAGTGTACTGGCAGAAGCGACAAGCTGCCGCCGAAAAGCGACTGCAAGCTCGAGTCTTTCACTGCGTTCACGTGGAACAAGCCGTGTTGGGCTCGTGGGGGACGCTTGTGCGTTCACAGAAGCAGCTGACAATGGCACGAGGTTTCCACACAGCGAGAGTTCTTCGCGCCGGGTTCTCGTTTTGGAGGCATAGAGCTCGTGTGCTTCGGCAAATGCGAAGGATATCTCGGTACCAGGAGGTCTGCAGAGCTCAGACGCACTTTGACGCGTGGAAGAGGCTCGTGGTGGCCAGGAAGCATCTCACGGAGAAATTACGGAGAACGATGAAGCTCAAAGACAACCTTCGCAAGCTGGATGCGTGGCGAAAGTGGAGTGCGTGGGTTCTGTTGCAGCAGCAAGAGCGTACAGCCATCGCTCAGGCAGTCGGATTCAGGCAGCGGGTTTCTACTCGAAAGAGCTTCGACCTGTGGAGAGCAAGAGTTGCTTACTGGAAACGAGAGCGAGGTTTGAGAGGCCGAGCGCTGCTTCAGTCTCAAAGGAGCCTCTTGCGGCTCGGATTCCACTTACTTGTTATCTGGAGGCAATCCAGGCGGAGTTTGAGGCTGCTGCAGGCTCAGATTGTCGCTCAACTTGCTGAAAGACGCACACGCCGTGTCATCGCCAACTTGAGAGCTCTGTGCGCTGAGAGCGACCGCAAACGAGACCTGATCCAATGCGCCTGTCACCACTGGCGGACCTGCCATCAGCAGAAGTACTGGGGGCGTGTGCTGCAGTGGTTTAACGTGGCCAAGTACCGCAAGCACCAACGCATCCAAGCCGACGCTCTTGCTCGCGCACACCTCGTACAACGATCTGTCAGTGCCCTTCGAGCGCACCTCCGCCATTCCAAGCAGGTCAAGGCGAAGATTGACGCCTTCCGTTGCCGCTACTTCCGTAGCGCTGCCGACGACTGCTTCTACCAGTGGAAAACGTTCGTCGCGTTCAAGCAGAAGCTGCGCGTCTTGAGGCGGAAGATGCTGCAGTCGAAACGCCGGCAACGTCTTCATCAATGGCACCAGATCGCAGTCGAACAGATGCGTCGCCGTGCTGGGATGCAGCAACTCGCTGCAAAGCGTCGACAACGGGAGCTCGTGGCGTGGTTTAACCACTGGGAGAGCGTGTGCACAGACCTGTGGCTCGAAAAGGAGCTCGTCGCACACCACCAACGCCACGCACAGAAGCATCGCATGCTCCGCGTCGCCGTCAAGACGCTGCAGTCACAGCTTCTCGCTCGGCACGAGCGACAGCAGCGCAAATCATTCTACTTAAACCACCACCGAGGCTTCCTCATCCAAGTGCTGTACCATTGGCACCAAGCAGCAACCACTTCAACATGCGAGCGTGAAAACCCTAACTGGTACACTGTACCCTGAAGTCTAATCATGGTATTTCACTTGCTTCCACTATACTCGGCTTGGATCTGAGACGCCTCTCATTATCCAAGATGTTCTCCGAGGACACCATGGACGAGGCGCTGCTGCCGATGGACGCCCCCGAGTCCAAGCCCCAGCCGCGTCGACGTCTCCACCGCATGGACGTGGTTCTAGTAGCCGTGTTGCTGCTCTCCGCCTGCTATGTGGGCGTGTGGCCGTCAGCGTTGCGTACATCCAACCCTCTTCGCCCCCAAGCCAGCGGAGTCCCAGTATCTAACGTACGACGCGCTGGATGAGACCAAAAGACAGTCGGGATACAGTGTTTCATACTCTTCCCGAGGCTTCGAGGTGGACGGGAAGCAGACACTGCTGCTAGGAGGCTCCATCCACTACGCAAGGAGCTCGGAGGGCCAATGGGAGCAGCTGCTGCGTGAGGCCAAGCGGGACGGACTCAACCACATTGAGATGTGTACGGTAGAAGGACAAGTAGTATACTACCTCCCAAAACAGGGTGTCTGACTATCGGTGACTGCACTGTAGATGTGTTCTGGCACGTGCACGAGCCGCAGCGCGGCGTCTTCAACTTCGTGGGCAACGCCAACGTCACGCGGTTCTACGAGCTGGCGGCGGAAGTGGGTATGTTCCTGCATGTCCGCTTCGGTCCCTACGTGTGTGCCGAGTGGAGCAATGGCGGCCTGCCCGTGTGGCTGAATTGGGTGCCGGGGATGAAGGTGCGGTCGAGTAATGCCCCTTGGCAGCGGGAGATGGAGAGGTTTGTGCGCTACATGGTGGCCCTGTCGAGGCCGTTCCTGGCCAAGAACGGAGGCCGCCGTAGAACCCTCCAAGCCCTCAATTGAACAAGAAACATGCACCACGACAGAGGCTGTTGACTACAGGCGTACAGGTTTTCATTAAGCAGCTCTCTTCTCTATTGAGCTTTGACAGGACACAGAAAGTTGGGAGCTAGTAGGCTAGGCCTCGGTCTGACGCAGCACATAGTCCAGCAGACAGCGCGGCTTCTTGGCGTTCGCGCGGTTGGGCTTCCAGTGGCGTTTGCGCATGTTGGCGAACCAATTGCGCACCTGTTGCTCTTGCAGCCCCGTCTTGGCGGCGATGTCTGAGCGCTCGTCCGGCGACGGGTACGGGTTGTCCTTGTGCGCTAGGAACCACGCCACCAGGAACTCGTTCGACGTCTTGGTGATGCGCGAGCGCTTCGACAGCCCCGAGCCCGACAGAACCATGCCCTGCGTCAGCGCGTCCTCCATTGGCGGCGAGATGGACGCGGCCGGCCTCTTCTGCGGCAGCGACCACACCGCGGGCTTCTCCTGCTGCACCGGCGCGGTGGCCACCTCCTCGACCGCCGCCACAGTGTCCACGCAGGCTGCGCACACGTGCTGCCACAGCCTCCAGTAATACCGCGTCGCCTTGAGCATCATGACGTCCATGCTGCTGAGGTCAAAGTTTTCGATGTTCTCGATGACGCGGCGCCAGGCGTTGCAAAGCGCCAGCAGCTCGGCCTGCTGGAAGGCCGCGGCCTTGGACCAGAAGACCTCATTGGACGTGCATCCTCCGCAGTCTCGCACCAGCGCGGCCAGCAGCATGGCCGGCTGCGCCACCAGGCCCATGATCTTGAGCGTGAGCGGCAGCAGCGGGTGCTCGAACGCCTTGGCGTCGGCCGTGGTCCCCTCTGTACATCGTGAACCCCCGACGATTGCGCCATCACAAACCGTCGAGCAGTGCGCCGATTGCCGGGATTTCTCTCGGACGCGCAGGTTGTAGCTCGAGCGGCTCGGGAAGGTCATTTTCGCAAGTGACGGGAGCCGATGGAGACTGCGCCGGTCGCGGCCGAGGCAAGTTGCAGGGCCTCGTCACCGACGATCCCATTGGCTGAGAGCTTCAAATCTGCGACGCTGCGCAACAACGAACGCCACGAGAGACTTTTCACGGATGGATCCTGCCCAATAACGTATGATGGCTCGGCAACTGCCGTTGACATCCACTTGACCAAGCAAGCCTCTCAAAGTCTATGCATAAATGTGTTCGGGTTAGAATAGCATGCTAAAGCCCGTAGAAGCTCTGGATTTTATCGTGCGTATGGCGGTTGATCTTGACGTTTTTACGGGC